>FIZT01044731.1:0-26364 GCA_900065295.1 Paracoccus marginatus
CACAAAAAACAGCGTTTTTTTCAAAAGGAGGTGCACTTTAGGGACCTCCTGCTCCCCTCCCCTCGGACTTAGGGGGCTCAAATTTTTTTGGAGATGTCCCCCACTCAAAGTAAACTACCTCACCGAATTTGGTCAAAATCCAAGGTATGTTTTTTATTTCACTCCACCCTGATGTAGGTATACGACCGAAACGAAAACTGCTGGAATGTTTCAACTTTTCAAAAAATACCTTTCGAACCTTGTTCGAGTTAGTTTACGACTCGGCACAAAGATTACTTCCACCCATAAGCGCATAATTTCTCTGCAGTCTCATCTTGGCATTACGTTTACTCCTTGGCCATAACTTAACGCTTATATTATAAGTAAAAAAATCAATTGTTTTTTTGCCTATCGACAATTCGACGTAGTTTATTTGATATGGCTGTGTTCCGGAACACCAGTCACCTGTACATAAGGTGGACTTTACGGTAACTCGTTTCTATCCGTAGGTATAGGTACGTATTTTTGTGGACAAGACAATAAATTCGAGGATACTCGGGTACCATTCTCGTATACTAAAATCCGGATTGTTATTTTTTTTTTTCTTCTACGAGTCCGCCACGTCGAGCAATGACTAACGTAATATTTTCTTGCAGGTATTCGTGGCATGGATATTGTGCTGGGAAGAGCGTTGAAAAATTCAAATTCTATTCCGTAAGTTATTCGATTCTTATTCTAACTCTGTTAATGATTTTCTCATCTTATGTTGACCACTCACCAGGAGGTAGACAAAGTCTCGGGTATCGCGACCGTTTAAATATTGGCGCGAAAGCGATCTCATGCTGACACCATGCGAGTATTGGTTTTCGCTTTTGCAAAAATGCTCGCCTCGGTCGTGTCATCGCGACACATTGGGAAGAGGTGAAATGGCGCCCGGCGAGTACACTTGAACACGAGTTTACGTCGTCTATGGCATATGCGTTTGCTGTTTCGACTATAGGCTAGTATGATCTTTGGACGATAGCCAGTGCGCTTGGTAGAATTACATGGAATTAAATACGCGATAAATTAGAAAAGGCTGCGTACTTTCCAAGCTGACGTATGGATTATATCACATTCGACAATCCGCCAAATATTATTGTGGATATTGGAACAGGTCTCGTTGTTCATGCCAAAGGAATTATTATATTGTAGGTGCATTTGAGCGTACACTGCAACGTATAGGTACACGTATAACTAGGTTATGGAATGTGATCACAATCTTTGTAAAATACTGGTAATATAATGGTAATTATTGTCGTACGTATGGCTTTCGTAATGGAGTGCTCGTCTCATTAGTGCCATAAATGGTGTTTCACGATATCACGTATTCTTTGTAAAAATTAAATTATTAATCATTTATTAAGTTTAGCCGCCGGCTCGCGTATCTTGCACCGGACTGTCGCGTGGTTTGATTTCAATTAACTGGTCGCTGACGATGGACGATGGCGCTGCGCTGGCCACTCGACAGCGCTGGCTTACGTAGAAAACCGATCCGGTCTTGCTGTCCGGCGCGTTTAACAAATATACCGTCGCTTTCGCCGATTACGACGTGAGATAAACATCTCTCGAGATCGAGATGACGATAAGCAGCGTCGTTTTCACGCTACTTTGCCATACTCCAAGACCCGAGCTAAGCCTTTTTTAGACGAATTTTCTTGTCATTAGTCGAATTGTATAGATATGGGCACTTGATCCTTTACGAGTCATTTTTTGTACGAAAGTAAATTGGCCACAGATGTTCGAAACGAATGTAGGTACGACTTTTTTCCCACTAATTATCACTGCCCGGAGAGAAGTAAGCTCTGGTGTCACGATCGACTTGTTGATTCGGCGCGAGGCGTACGTTTTTTTTTCGCACTAAAGTGAATTATTCGGATTAATGAGTCGGCTGGATGTGGTCAAGCGTGTAAATGTCTCGGCTTGGGTTTTGTGAAATTGATACAATTAATTTCTCGCCCGTCTTGCCAGAATACCATAACCTAAGTCTGAACGTACCGGTAACCTTGACCTTGGTGGCTCGTGAGGTGTCCAACAGTGTACGTCGGTTTTTGGCCCCGGTCACCGTGCTAAATCGAACTCAATAGGGTATTGTTCGCACTCGCAGCGCTATGCTGGTGTCTTCGTCATGCAGTTTGTCTATCGAATGCTGTGTAATGTTTACGGTGTCGCGGATTTTTCGATCGAGATTTTATTAGTTTTTTGTGCGGCATTGGGTTATAGAAAAAAATTGCGAATTTTTTCTCCGCTGCAAAAATGTGTTTGGAAATTATGGCTCTTTTTTCAGACGAATCATTCGCAAACGACGAATTCAAGAGTGATTCAATTGAAAATTCGTGGAATTAAGTCAATTAACAGTGTGGAAAATGATTCAGTCTGATTGAATCGTTCGCGAACGGTTGGTCGATTTTTCGTGTGATTCGTTCGCGAACGTTCGTGTGATTTTTGAGTGAAAAAAATTTTTTCATCCCAATATTCAGCTTATTTGAAAATATCTGTGATTTTCGAGTCGTTCGAGAACGACCGAGATTGAAACGTTCGCGAATGATTCGAATTTTTCTGGCTCGAATAATCCAAAATTTTAGATTTCAATTCGTTTTTCAAATTCAAAAAACATTTGTGGACGATTGACTCGTTCTATCGAATCGTTCGTGAACGATTTGCCCATTTCAGTGAATCTTTTACGACCGAATTGAGTATTTTTCAAGCGATTCGATGCAGCGAAATAATTCATAATGGTTTCTTGTCAAATTTGGTCGTTCGTGAACGATTGAATCATTTTATTCAAAGTCGTTCGCGAACGATTCAGTAATTTTACGAGGGATTCGTTCGCGAACTTCGCAGTAATTTTCGAGTCTAAATTTTTTTAATTGAAATATCTGACTTGTTTTCGAATTTCTGTGGTTTCTGAGTCGTTCGAGAACAACCAAGATTGAAACGTCCGCGAATGATTCGAATTTTTCTGGCACGAATAATCCAAAATTTTAGCTTTCAATTCGTTTTTCAAATTCAAAAAATATTTGTGGACGATTGACTCGTTCTATCGAATCGTTCGTGAACGATTTGCCCATTTCAGTAAATCTTTCACGACTGAATTGAGTATTTTTCAAGCGATTCGAAGCAGCGAAATAATTCATAATGGTTTCTTGTCAAATTTGGTCGTTCGTGAACGATTGAATCATTTTATTCAAAGTCGTTCGCGAAAGATTCAGTAATTTTACGAGGGATTCGTTCGCGTACTTCGCAGTAATTTTCGAGTCTAAATTTTTTTAATTGAAATATCTGACTTGTTTTCGAATTTCTGTGGTTTCTGAGTCGTTCGCGAACGACCGAGTATAAAACGTTCGCGAATGATTCAATTTTTTTCGGCTCCAATATCCAAAGTTTTTGCTTTCAATCCTTTTTTCAATTATAAAAAATATTTATTCATGAATGATTGACTCATTCTATTAAATCATTCGTGAACGATTTGCTCATCTTAGTTGGTGAATCGTTCGCGACCGAATCGAGTATTTCTTAAGCGATTCGATGCAGAAAAATATTCATAATAGATTAGTGTCAAATTGATCGTTCGCGGACGATTGAATCATTTTATTCGAAGTCGTTCGCGAACGATTCGATTATTTTACCTGTGAGTATGATTCGTTCGCAAACTTCGAAGTGATTTTTGAGTCGAATTTTTTTTTACCGAAATATCTGACTTGATTGTAAATTTCTTTGAATCGTTCGCGAACGATTCAAAAAAATTCGTTCATTGTTGACTCGAATCGCATTTCAATGATCAAAGTTTTGATTCATTTTTATGAAATTTGAACTTTTTGACCTTCGATGAATTCATCATTTTTGATGCGATTCAATCGCGAACGACCGAACGAAAATTTCCTTCAAACTGACCGATCGCATCATATTATGTAGGTACTGGATTATTTATATTTTTAGGTTGAAACATTCGTTATCACCGTCGTTTCCAAATTATTGGCAAGACCCTCGCCTCCCCCTCCTCCACTAGGTCAAATCACAGCTCAACCTAATCCATCTGAAGCGAAAGTTTATTTCATAATTACGTTAGCTGTCTCATTTCATACGCTGGTATTCGTTGAAAAACCGGCTAATTTTTCAATTTCTCGTATTTTGAGAACTAGTCTTAGTAGCGGCGCGGCGGTGGCTCGATCCGCTTCAGCTGTCGGTATTCATTTTCAATATGCGGGCTCTGCTCGCGCTATGTTTACCTACGTTTAAAACCGTGCTCGGCACACGCATCGCGGAACTACGAACGATGCGGCCTGGTCGGAGAATTATTTTTCAAACGGTTCTTGCCCCGCGATGGATGCGTAAACGGTGCAACGCAGCAAAAATGTGTACATTTTTAATAAAATAACTGTTTTCGTCGTGAAAACTACATGGAAGAGCCGAGCAGTTGCGGTTTATTTATATACGGTGCAGCTAAAGGTGAATCTTTCGAATGCGAGGTATCATGTGTCCGTTTTTCTCCACCATCCACCTTGCTCGCTGGCTGTACCTACTTCTTAACCGATAATTTATTCCGTTTTCTAACGCGAATACGTTCCGTAGACGTACGCAAGACGAGTCGACCATGCTCGTTTGAATGAATCTGGACTTTTTTGTCTTCTTCTTCAAAACCGCGCTCGTATACTTCTCGAAGATCTACATTTGTTCGCTTGAATGAATATTAAAGACGTATACTGGTGCCACCTATTATACGTAAAAATGAACGTACAAGAATTCCAAGTATGGAGAGAATTTCTCAAGAGTCAAAGTTGCACTCTGGCGGTCACGCGACCTATACTTGGTATTCTTACGGTATTTAGCTCGAGATGTATGTAGATTTTTCGATGTTAATCTGAAATTAATAAAATGTAATTTGATTTCATGGTCGTGGCGGTATTACGCAATAAGCCTTTTTTTCTCGGTATTTTTTCGCCATATCCATGTCCGCGTGCCCGAGCTATAAACTATACACTCTACGGTGCGATGAAATTAATTTCATCTCCCGAAGCGAAATGACCGTAGTTTGGTATTCTTTTGTGGTGCAAGGAGCAGTGTGGTATCAGCAGTGCACGGATGTGGGACCGCGGCCGCGTCGAGAAATGTATTATACATATAAAGCTCACGGCTAGGTACGCTGCTATACGTACTCGCTTATAGTTTTATACGCGGCTCAAATAATAATTACATCTCACAATGCTACCGATTTTATGAAAAAATACCGAACGAGCACGCGTCGGCGTATTGTTTTATAACGTATTGAAAATTATCACTGGTGCAATAGATTATTCAAGGTCTGCAGGGCGAAAGAGCCGTGAAATGTTTACATTGTACTGAGCCAAGAGTCCCATTACGGGGCTCCAGAAAAATGATTTATTGGTCAATGATTCTTATCTCGTATGCGGTGCCGAGTTTCTCGGTCTCGAGTGAAGGCTCAGATTGAAATGTTCATTTTGGAACGAAACGGGCCGGTTTGAGAACCTCGCGTCGTGGCGCACTCGTAGAGTGGTAGTTTGATCTGTAAAAGGCGTTCCAATGTATTGGGTGGTCTGTACTGAGAGAACCCCCATAATTTTCTCAAAAATATAACGGTGTTGGGTATCAATTTATTGGTATTCAAAAGCAGACCCCCTCATTTTCACATATCCAGTATCTCATATACCAACCGGAGCTCCTAGTTGATGTATAAAATTAAACGACCTGTTAAAGAAAATCATTTTCTCATCGGTTTTGTTCGCTCGAGTTTCTCCGTACGTAAAAGTGAACTCATTAAGAAGCCCGGTCCGCATCTCGCTATGACACCCTATATAAGCACCTATTGTATTTGTCGATTGGTATTCAGCTATTGACTCGCTGTGAAGAGAATCAATATAGCCGAACACTTGTCACATATTCGTTTCGGCGTCTTTTCACATGTGCTTGTGCACTCAGTGAAAGCCACTCGTCGTTGTTCGGCGGTCGCGCTTAATTTGTGTAATATTGATGCGCCCAGCTGAAACATACCGGTAATTAGTTTGCAGGCGCCGTCTTCGGTCTTTACCGCCCGGGATTACGAAACAATTACCGAAATTACCGTCGGGGTTATGAAATACGTACGCAACCGTTTCCGCGTACCGTTTTGGCGCGATCTTTGACGTCGTCGGCGTAATTAACCGATATTATTGTCCAGCAGACGCCTCGAAGGTGAAGAAATCGCCGGCGGTTGTTAGATCAATAGCGCGTTGTGGGTGCGGAGGAGAAATTTCGGTTTGGAAACACGTGGGTGAAAAAATTGGCTCGGATGTGTCCAGTAGAAATGATTTATCGTGTTTTTCGTCGCCTTTTTCGGTATTTTGGAAAGATATAGCGAAAATTCAGAAATCAAATTCAAACCTTGAAAAGCCAATCATTTGAAAAATTACTTCGTTCAAGGTCTCAGCACACTCTAGAATGTGGAAATATTCACCCGAGTAGTCAATTTAATTTTTAAATATTTTTTTGGGAGTAAAAAATGCCAAAAAAAGGTCTTGAATTTCGAGTCAAAGGAAGCACGTACCAGATAATTCGAAAATCACCTCTGATTTGTACTCGGCGTCCTCGATTATGTTGAAATCGATACCCAACACGACCACCTTTGCCTTTCGTTATTGTCGTTATTTTGTGAATCTTCCTTGGGAACTTTTAAATCATTCCAAGTCAAAGGTTACAAATACCAGAATTCAAGAAAATAACTCTAAATAGATTTTTAATCATGTCGACCGAAATTTATTCTTTAAATGACTGCTGCGCCTCAATTTGATCATCTTGATCCTGCTCCCCTCAAGAGCCTTTTGTTTTCACATAATTGGAGAATATTGCACGTCGACAGTCCAACGTGAAAAGTCCAAAGCACCCATATTAATTTAAAATTCTCCTCAGATAAGAGATTATATCAATTTAGCGAACATTACTCGCAAACTGGTACCTGATTAGAATCTCGTCTGCTGTGGGGTTATACAAACGACTTGTCGACACTTATACCTACTACAAAAAATACCGTACTTTGTAAGGTACCTATAAATATACGGACAAATGAAAAGTATTAATTTCCGTCTGTTAATCGGATTATCTACCTTATACGTATACGCACGTACGAGCAGGAATGAAATTTCTTCTAATCGAATGTCCACTTCCATTTCCACATCGACTTGAACATCTACAGTATGAAATACGAATGGATAGAATTTGCGTGCGTATGGTATATCCGATGACGCGAGATGAAAAAAGCAGCATAGATCAATTTATGCACATCCGCAGCGAAGAAGTGGAAAAAACTCAGAGGTATATCTCATTGAAGATTTACCTTCGGGGGGATCAGGTGCGAAGGTGTTCCATGATTTTATGTATGTACCTTCGCACTGGGCACTCCGGTATACCTATTTATACGCGATGTGTTTAAGCTAATGTTTGTACGTATACGAATACCAGTACCTACATATATGAGATAAAATACAAGGGTCGTGTTGCATATTAATTACTCGTGTAGTTATTTTTTTCCCTTTCGTTACTCTTTTTTTTTTTCTTCTGTGTGTATCGAAAGACCGTATACCTTGATCGGTTTCGCGTTTAGAAATAAAATTAAATCTTTATCTCGTCCGGTGCACTTTAGGTGGTATGGAAAATGTCGTGTACGTGGGCTCCCGATGAAGGTATTAATTCTCGGTGGTAATTACACGCTGGTGGTTTCGTTTCATTGCGAGTCGCAGTCTCATTGTTGGTATTTTTTTTCCTTCACCGCCAATGCACGCACCGTAAGGTATTCGATGGAGTCTGCCAGACTGCCACGAATGTACCGGGTTTAATTATTTCGTACTTTGCGAGCGATTCGACGTCCCTTTGGGTCGATTTTGCATTGTTAAATGTCCGGCAGAGATTACATTCTCGAGCTGAGTGGGTGGAAAGTTGATATTACTTCGGGTTTTTGAGCTTGAAAAACAGAGCTAGTCTTAAAATAATGATGATTTTTGAAGACTGAATCATTTCCTGTGATTGCAAAATCAAGAGTTCCATCGAAAACCTCACAAACGATATACATGACGATTTTTCATCATTTTTCTGAAATCACCCCCTCTTCATCCCTACTCTTATTTCTTCATTTCTATACAGAATCATAAATTTTGATATTTCGGATAGAATTTTGCTCAATTTTACACAGAATTGAGGTATGATTTCTGATACTAATTATTAGAGCCATGCACTCGCCAGATTTTCCAGAAATAATCTTCATTGGGGGTGGAGGGGTGACGAGGGGTAGTTGAAAAACTTGATAAAAAACCGACATGTATATCGATTTTACGTTTTTGACGACTCTGATTCTGAATGTGAAAGTGTACGTATTTTTGATTTTCGAGATACTTCGTGAACCAGAATTTTTTTGAGGCTTCATCATTTTTAACAATTATTATTAAAAATAAGAGTTGCGTTCAATCTAGCTCAATATAGACTTCGGATTTGAACTCAGCACCATCGAAAACCTAATAAACGATATATATGACGACTTTTTATCATTTTTTGGAAATCCCCCCCCCCCCTTCAAGTCGCCCCTCCATCATTCATTTCGTTATATTTTTAAGGGAGTCCGAATTTTGAAATTTCATACACAATTTTGTTCCATTTTGAACAGAATTGAGGTATGGTTTCTGATATCAATTATTATATCGTTGCGCACCCACGAAATTTCCAAGATCAGATCCAGGGGGGCGGGGGTGAGGGTGGTTGAAAAAATTGATAAAAAACCGTCATGTATGTCGATTTTATGGTTTTCGAAGACGCTGATTCCGAATCTGGAAGAATTTTTTCGATCTGAGGGTAATTTTCTGAATACAATTTTCAGGGAAACTTTTATTGCTAAAATTCTGGCAAGACTTTGTTGAAAACGCAGTCGGAAATATCTTACGTAGTAAATTCGGAGCTCACCGAAATACTTGAGCGTACAGGTAGAAGCGAAGCTGGCTCATAAATAGTCGAATTTAACGGTAAACGATCTCCATCTGCAAGCGACGGTAACAAACACGCCGGGACAACCTACACGTCGTATTTATCATCGCATCCGCGGACACATAGTCGTAAGGAATAAAATGAATTTTAACTGGTTACAAGATCGAATGAGAGAGAAAATGAGGCAGAGACGAGGATGGAGGATTAATCAATCAAATACACAGATAGCGAACGTTAAGACAACACCGGTTTAGATTTTTTCTTGTGAAGCAATAGACGATTCAATTACGTCTGGCGTATGTCCCCCCTGTTTTGTTCTGCCTTTGCGTTTGGAAAAAGAAACTCGAAAGTGTAGCTAAATTAAAGCAGAGAGTAATATTTTATGTGGAATATGAATCAGATAAAGCAGCCGAAAATGAGGATTAATGCAACCGAATGCTTAGAATTCATAAACTTCGAAATGCATTGCCCGAAAACCGGTTCGTTAATGTACCAGTCGATCACTTTGGATTTTTTTTTACACCGCACCGTACCGCGCTCGCGTATACGTATACTTTTCGATGTACTAACGAACCGATTCGATGGACTGGAGACCGGCGAGTATTGTCCGGTATCTTTACGAAGTGCACGATTCGCGAGACTGGATTTGGCGGAAAGTGTTGGTTTTTTTTCTTCTTTCGAGATGGTCTTTTTTTACGAGCTCGAAATTTATTGTTTTACGAGTAGGTACAGCAAAGTGCCCCTGTAAATTACGAGTTTAACTGGTCGATCATCACCCGAGGTGAAAAAGTGTTATTTAGTCGTTTAAAAATAAGACGAGTTTGGGTCGCCGCGGCCGCCGCAGGGGTGGATTGCCTAGATGGTGGATTTTGTTCGCCTTTGAAGACTTTATCGAAAGTTTGAGGTATGGTGACGCTGATAAATTATATTCAATTTAGGCTTCGCTTCGATGATAATATTTTTCTCGTATCGAAAATTACGCGAGGCCAGTTTACGCGACATAATTATTAATTACAATGTAGGAGAAGTAGATCCACCCCTGCAAAGACCGGATCTTAATGCTAACACAGTACCTTGTCCACCTGTGCTGCGAGTGTATATCTACGAGTACCTACTCTTGTGCGCTTGCAAGCCACCAGGGGCCACACCTCATTTAGTCGTGTTCGAATAGCAAATTAATGCGGCTTCGTATTATTTAAGGCGTAGACGCGAGTATACTTTATGATATAGTTTTCTTCTCTCTTTCTCTCTCTCTGTCTTTAATATTTTTTGAACCACATGTGAAAAAATATCGTTTGGAGAAAAACTCTTGAGCGAAAATCTAATTACAACTGGTCCGGTAAGCGACTAATTGACGATTAATTACCAGCCAAGTTGGAGAATAAAGGCGGAGATTTGTTAATGGGTTAGAAACGAAGGAGCAGAGAGTCGAAGGCGGGAAGTTGATAGTGCGGCTACGTCAGGTTGGCATACGATGGAATGGAACGAAGCCAAAGAGTTAAGTCAATATTTATCAACTTGAAAGGATTTTGTATTCATAAAACATCGTGACGAGGTACTCGAAGAATATGTATACGCGGACAATACGCTCATCGGTCATCGTATATTATATCACTTTCGTTTTGGAACCGAACTTGGCTTCGGTCGTGCCATCGAAAACGAAGTTACTCGCTCGGTATCGCGGCCAGACGATCATTTATATGCATCGACGCGGTCGCACGTGAACGTAGTCTGATGCCAAACAATACGTTGTTGTCTCTGACTTTTACTACAGCACGATGGCAATGACAATGACATTGATCGGAAAAACTACCGAGAAAGGGGAATGGAAAAGTACCACGAGCAGGGTAGGGTGCAGCTGCTTTTTACACCTCGCATGTTGTACCCTCGTACTGGTACAGTAAATCCATAAATGGATAGCACGTCGATTTATAGTCTCTACCTACGATACTTAATCAAAATCCAACCTCTTCGGTAGTTATAATCATAAAGAAGCTTATAAAGTCATCATCTTATGATCTGCTATATGTATATTCGCAAATACCGCTATGCCATGCCGCTTCCACGAGTCCTACGCGTCTCTCTCTCTCTCTCTCTCTGGCATGAGTCACGATGCACTTTGTATGAGCATAAAGCTACACGGTTGTAAATTTTCAAATCCGACCGTAGATATATTTATCGTCCATATCGATAAATCCATCATCGTCGATCGCTCCGTCCGTCGTCTTCATCTTTTTTCCAGACGCCGTGCCCAAACCTCATCAGCTGCCGAGACGTACGTGCGATTCGCGGGTATGTAGTATGTACTTACAAAATAAAAGGTTCGAGTCGTGAATAAATTTTATACATGTACCTTATTTCAAGGTGACGTCTACTTGACGGCTTCATTGTCTGCGACCGAGGAAAAAATTTGTTTTCTTAGGTTTATTAACCTTGCACGCGGTTCTGGTCGGATGCAGTTAATTTGTCAACGAGTGTGTAATTAATGAAGTAATTTGTTCGGTCAGGTGGTGAGAAAACCACATGTGCAGCGTGATCACCTGACGTGAACGTGGAGCCGGATCAAAGGTGAACTATTTTCGAGTTTTCGAATGCTATTTTCATCTGTTGAACATGAAAGTTGGAATGGATTTGAAGTTGAAACGAACGCAAGTTTTCCATGTCAGGATGTCGAGTGTGGATTTCAATTTAGGTGTTTTTAGAAAGAAGCATGCTGCGCTTGGTTGAGATTCAGAGACGAAAATGGAAATGTTTCGAGTTCATTAAGAATTGAAAACAACAACTGTGAATATTATCAGCTTTGGAATTTTTGGGATGAAAAGGTGATAAATTTATTTGAATTATGTTCTTCGAAAATATTTAAAATTGGATTTTTGTGAGAATCTGAAAAAGCAGCCTAAATTCTGTGAGATTTCCAAATTGCATTTCGGCACAAAATTCAAACAGCCCTTGAATTCTGCCAGGTTTTATGTCGGAATTTAATTTTGTCGAAAATGTAGTCATGTTTCTAGAATTTTGCTATTTTGAGTTGAATTTTTGTCAAATTCTCAGAAAATTCTGAGAAGTTACAAGAATTCTTCCAGATTTAAAAATTAAATTTCGATCAAATTCTGGCGAAACCTCCAAAAAATTACCATTATTTTGACATTGAATCTGGCAAAATTCTGACAATGACCCAGAATTGGGTCAGACTTTGAAACGAAGTTACTAGAATTTTGGTAAGCCCTAGAATTGTATCAAATTCACAAATGAAATTCTGACAGAGCCCCAGGATTTTTGCCAGTTTTTGAAATTGAATTTCTGTGAAATTTTTTCTAAAATTCTAACAAAATCCCAGAATTCTGCAAGATTTCGAAATTCAATTTCAGCTGAATTCTGCCTAAGCTTCCAAGAATTCATCATTATTTTAAAGTTGAATCTGAAAAAATTCTGACAGTGACCCAGAATCCTGCCATATTTTGAAACTGAATTCATTTGAAATTCTTGGGAAATTTTGGGAAGTAGTTGGAATTCTGGCTAGTCCCAGAATTCTATCAGATTTCAAAATTAAATTCTGGAACACCCCCAGAGTTTTGCCACTTTTTGAAATTGAATTTTTTTCCAAATCTGGGGCAGCTACGAGAATTTTACCAGATTTTGAAATTACATTTTTTTGAAATTGGAAATTCTGGCTTAAAATCCTGCAAACTGCCAAATTTCGAAATTGAATTTTGACCAAATTCTGGCAAGGCCTCCAAAAATTTACCATATTATTTTGAAGTTGATCTGGCAAAATTCTGACTATGAGTCTCCAGAATTCTGCCAGATTTTGACACTAAATGTTTTGAAATCTCGAAAAATTATTAGAATTCTGTTGGATTTCAAGATCGAATCCGCTTCCAGAATTTTGCTATAGGTTCCGAAATTGAATTGTGGCGAAATCCCAGAATTCTGAGAGATTTTTGAAATTTAATTTTTGGCAAATTTTAGAGAAATTCTGCGAGCAAGAATTCTGCCAGATCTCGTAGTTATATTTTGACCGAATTTTGGCGAAGCCCCAGAAAATTTACTACATTTTATAGTGAACCCGTTAAAATTCTGATAATGACCCAGAATTTTTCCCAATTTTGAAACTGAATTTTTTGAAAAATTCTTCCGGTTTCTGACAAATAGTTTCTGAACTTGTAAAATTTCCTCCCTTTTTCTTTTCAAAAATTCACGAAAAGGATCATCTTCAAAGTTACCAATTTTTTTGTAATTTTCGTGCGTCAAAAAATGTGGGGAAATTCGCGAAAAAAATCTTGAAAATGTTTATTGTCCGCTCTTTTTTCAACATAAATCTACCACTAAAGCAATCAATTCCAAGCTCGTATAGCTGTGCGAAATAGCGATCTCTCGATACGAAAAATGCGAGCTGGCCTTTCGTGCGCCATCAATCTACACACTACGAGTTAATTTCGCGTAAATTGGCACTTTGAACGCGAAGAGGTCACGCAAATCAAACATCCATATCACTTTTACTATCTTTTCCTGATCGTATTAGGACGACGTTCGTAATAAATGGCAGTTGACCTTCCGTTCAACCGCGTTCAAACTTCTTATACGTACGTAGATACATGTTCAAAGCGTACAATGTTCTTATATGCGCGATGACTCGGCATATAACGCAACGTCATCTTCGTATGTACGTATTTACCATTGTTTACGTGCAACTCGATATGCTCGGATGTGCACGTGAATTGTTGCAGAAATGGAAGAGAGATGCGTGAGTAAGAAAAAGCATTCGCGACCGAACGTTTTCTTAACACACGGTAAGTAAGTATCTAGGCATTTAAATGTGTATAGTAAGTCTCGGGTGCCATATGTATACATCTATAATTTACCGGTTCGAGTTGGACTTGCAATTGACTGCGGAATGGTGCGGATTGCATGATAGCCAGTTGTCGCCACGCAGACTGGCGATTTGCGCGCATATATTATGCACTTGGCTTGACAAACCGGCTGCGTTGCTGTACGTACGTTGGCGTTACCCAGCTTGAAATTTTTTTCCTCCTCGGGTATATACGGTTTTAAAAGTAAAATTATGTTAACAACGTTTTTTCTGCGAGTTGAACCGGGTATAGTGGGCCTGTCTCCGATGTGCGAATTAATAGATCGTCGATGGAGGCGAACCCGAATTCTATGCTGAGTGATTCATCGTCGTTCTTGGTCTTCGAGTCTATTAAAATTAGTATATTCGATTTGCTATATAAATATTTAATGGAACCGCGTTTTTGAATTCGATTCCTTTTAAAACTTCGATTAACATAGAAGTGTCCGATGAATAGAATAATGAGCGAACTGGCGTAAGATAGTCGGTTTCTAAATCCGCCCAGAAGATGATCCTAAGCCTGTAGATACAGTTATATAAAGACGAGAAAAAGAAATGCTACCTTTTATCATATGTTTAGGTACGTGGAAACTCTAGAACGTATCTAGATCTACTCGATTATTACCTCGTAATTATATTACTCTAGCATTGTACGTACAGGAGTAATTCGGCATATAAAGTTGCCATTGCAAGTGGAAAATTTGCTGACACACCTACTTAAATTAGCGCCAGTGTAATGCGTATACGCGATTTTGCAAAACGTTACGAAACACTAGACCGCGCCAGTCCATTAAAATAGTAATTACCCGATACAGCTACCGCTACAGCTACACATTTTACAATACTCGATAACCGTCGTCGTCGGGCGGTAATCTCCCACGAACTTTCAGTTTTTATTCAATACGTATAGTTGACTTTCGTCTCTCGGCGTTTGTCCATTCCATTTTGGTAGCGCTAATTACGCGACCGAATGGACGCAGCAAGGCTGAATTTGAGAAACTGAAATTGGTTCAGTGCGACTCGGCGATTTGTGGGTGGCTTTTTAATATTTATGTCGGCCGGACAGGAAATGCTGCGAGATTTCAATTAGAGTACTTTCGATAATCGATCTCATTTGGTCATAAGGTCGTTCGGGTGTTTGTTTTGAAAGAAAGAAGGTATAAGTGTACAAGGAAATTGGGTATGGTAAGTGTGACAATTAAATTCCTGAAATGATTCGAATGTTCCGCAGAGCTTCGGGCTATTTGGATTACAATTTATTTCTAATTCTTGACGAGTTCAGTATGAATTGATAGTTTTGGATTGGAGCTCAGTATCCGACACTTTCCAGATCACCAGCTTCAACCCAAGCGACTAAAACTACCTAACCTTGATGAAATGTGATCAAAATATGCAATTTTGAAATCTTTCGAAATTCTGGAACCTTTGCCAGGATTTTGCCAAAATTAATTTCAAAATCGAAGTACAATTTTGCTTAATTTCTCGAGAATTTTTTGAAAAATTCAGTTTCAGAATCTAGCAGAATTCTGGATCATTATCAGAATTTTGACAGATTCACTACAGAATTCGGTTGAAAAAATAATTATGAGATCTGGCAGAATTCCTGCTCCCAGAATTTCCTCAAAATTTGACAAAAATTCGATTTTGAAATTTTTTCGAAATTCTGGAGGCAATCGGATTCAATTTCAAAATCTAACAGAATTTTGATAACTTCCCCGGAATTTTGCAAGAATTTTTCAAAAAATTCAGGCTCAAAAGCTGGCAGATTTTCTGGTTGCCAGAATCCAGTCAAAAAATAATTATGAGATCCAGCAGAATTCTCTCTCCCAGAATTTCTCTAAAATTCGGCAAAAACTAACCCAGAATTCTGGGATTTCGCCAAAATTTAATTTTGGTACCTTAAAAAATTCAGGTTCAAAATCTGGCCGAACTCTGGGTCATTATCAGAATTTTAGCAGATTCACTCCAAAGTGTGACTTTGCCAGAATCCAGTCAAAAAATAATTATGAGATCTGGCAGAATTCTTGCTCCCAGAATTGCTCTAAAATTTGGCAAAAATTAAATTTTTTAATCTCCCAGAATACTGGGGTTTTGCCAAAATTTAATTTTGGTAACTTGAAAAATTCTGGGAGTGGGCGGTTGTAATTTTGAAATCCAACAGAATTGGGAAACGTTCCCAGAATTTTGCAAGTATTTTTCAAAAAATTCATGTTCAAAATCTGGCAGCATTCTGCATCATTCTCAGGATTTTTCAGATTCAACTTAAGAATACAGTAAATTTTTGGGGGATTTGCCAGAATCCCCTCAAAATTAAATGTCAAAATTTTGCAGAATTCTGGGGTTTTACCAGTTTTTTTTTTTTTAATTTCACGACAATGTAATTTCGTAATTTTGCAGAATTTTCGTATCTTTCCCGGATTTGACAAAAATTCCATTTCAAAAACTGGCAAAATTCTGGGGCCTGCCACAGAATCCCAGAATTTGATGCTGAAAATCTGATAAAATTCTGAGGCTTTCCAGAATTTTGTAGTAGCTTCCCAAAATTTCCCCATCAGATGACAATTTTTAAATTTTTAAAAACTGATAGGTAATTTCATGAAAATTTTTCAAAATTTTTCCTTGCTCAGAAACTAGCTACTTTCAAGAACTAGTTTCTAATAAAAAAAAAGTTACCTACATACATAAATTATGTATTAATCTTGCAAGAATTTACTTTTGAAAAATTTTAGGAAATTTTGTGAGCTGGGAAAAAAATAGAATTTGAAAATTTTTTTCTAAAATTCTCCACCGCTCAACGCTGAAAAATTCATCAGATTTGCAATTTTGGAAATTTTTTACTGAACGATGATACTGGACGGATTGACTTTTCATATTATTTTATCCAGTAATAAATTCGCCTAAATCTCGGCTACAATTTTTTTATTTTATTTTTGCTGCGGTTGTTCGTTTCGACAAACCTCTCTTTGGTTCTCGTTTCTTTTCTCGATCGCTTTGAAAAACCTGCCTCGTGCCTGTTCTCGAACGAATAAAATCGAAAGTGAATCAGATCGTCCAGTAGGACATACGTGTAATGAAAAAATTTTTAAAAACTCTCGCATGCAAACCGAATACATATCCAACTGGAATATTAAAATATTCTTGAACATCTTCCAAGCGCTTGTAAGAAGTCATTTATAGTGACCCAACAAACTTCTACGTACACGTAACCGCAATCCTTTGCCAAAATCACCTTTACTTCCAGCCGAAGAACCGGAAGCCAAAACTTGTATTCGTACTAACGCTGCTACCAAACCATGTGGCGTAACTATTAGGCAAGGGTTTAAATTGTACGTACAGTGTATGCATAGTACATATCTATATACCCGAGAACTAGTCCATCACTTCGTCTATTGCGTATATTTTTTTATATGTACATTGAAAGAAGCCCTTTCATCAAATTGCACTACATGTTGGTCATTTATTTTCGGATAGCTGTAGCTGCGAACAGCGCGTATGTATATACGGAGGCCATACACTCTTAGAGGTACATATCTCGAGTCACGAAATGTGTCGAAATAGGTTACCAGCGGAGGATAGGAATCAGCCCAGTTTAACCACTTAACGCGATTATCTTTGGTACACGGGCGTACATTTTGCGGCTTAAAGGGGAAAAATTGCCGCTTTTCGTCACGTTTTGAATTTCTCAAAGTGGCCAACGCGCAACGTATACGCTGAGCGTTGTCGGCTGTCCGATCTTATAAATGACAAAATTACCGTGTAATTTAATCATCGGCTGAATTCTAATAACCTTGAAGGTGTCTCCGTATAGCATGGAAAGTGATACTCGGGCACACGTTAATAACCTCTTATCATCAAGATAAGACCCGACTTTAATTTCTTTTCCATATTGAAAAAGTAAAAAAAAACACATTTACAGGCGCGATGGAAATAACGTGCAGAGAAGAGGGAAACAATACGACGAGCTTTCGGCGAACTCACACGCTGTTCAAGTTTATGGAAGAATGCGTCCGTATATTATTAAGATGTGATTAATAGACGAAAATGTTGTAGAAAACGTCGATATTTCTACGCTTTATTTGCATATTAGTTTACCGCAGAGAACATATTATCTACCTATATACGTATAGGTAATAGGTAGAGAAACTTGCGGATAATTGAATATGGGGGTTTTTGGCGCTATACACTCGCAAACACCGTGTACGACGACGTTCGGAAGACGCGATAATTCATCGAACATGCGGTAATAAATTAAAATCTCGTTATAAAATGACTTTTTATAGCGTGATGTATCTATTTAAAGAGAGGACGCTCTAGGTCGCAGGTTCGCCAGGGTAAGTATCGGCGGACACCGCCGAGGATTTAATCGATAACCTTTTTGAAGGTATCGGCAGGTACGAGTACGGTCTCTATTGTTGTGTACACGCTTCGATTAAACGTTTACTAAGACGTAATAATTTTCTGGATTTATTTCGCAGCGTGCAGCGCCCGTTTAACAGACTTGTCTCTTGGTGTAAGTGTCCGAGACTCGGTGGTATGTTCTATTCTTTTCGTAGACTCGCGTGAATTCGGTGTACTTATAGGTACTCGATGGCGCGTACGCTCAGACCGGTGTAATATTTTACGATTTTATTATGCTAATGGTAATGGGTAGTTGGGACTTGCCGATCGGTCTGCGTAAAGAATACAAATCATTGGTATAAATTTCGTGCATTGTATTCGTAATCACGTAATACGTAATGGTGTGTTTAACTAGTCGAAGACGTAATTGAAAAATAATAATTTATCTAACGATATGTACGTAAGATTGTTGTAGGTACTTGTAGCTTGTTGTATAGACGATACACGATATGTACCTAGCAATGTATAATCGAGTTGTTCATCTTTTGCTGTTGCAGATGTGAAATTCATATCAATGTGATATGGAAACGCGAATTCGTTCTTTGACTGCCGCCGTTGTACTGGTGTATTGCGTCTTCGTACAGTTGCAGAATGTTTGTGCCAGACCAGGTAAGAAATTTTTGAATTTATTACGGGGGTTTGGAAGCTATAAAAATTAAAATATTGGCTTGTAAATAGAAATGGGTAGATATTTTTTAAAAAAAATGATTTATCAGTTCTAAAAAAAATTATAAAATGGGAATTGGAAAAATTGAATTTTCTCCCCTTCAGTCATCTCATAAAATACTTACCTAATCGAGAAATCAAATTCATTCAATTTGAAAAAGGCTTGACATATCGACTTCAAAAATTAATCGATTGATGTTTTTGGAAAATTTTGGATATTGGATTTATCAGTTGGAAAGAAAACGCAATCGATTAGAAAAAATCGATAATATAGGAAAAAAATTGATTATCAATTGAGAAAAACTTATTGCCAAATTGGGAAAAATCAGTTTTTGACTTGAGAAAAATCGATAATCAATCGAAAGAAATCGATTATCAATTTGGAAAAATCGATAATTTGTTCAAAAAAAATCGATAATTTGTTCAAAAAAAATCGATTACCAATTGAGAAAAATTTGTTATCAAATTGGAAAAATCTGCTTTTGGCCTGGGAAGAATCGAGTATATATTTGAAAAAAAATCGATAATCTATTCAAGAAGGAATCGATTATCAATGAAGAAAAATCGATTATCGAATTGGAAAAAATTGGTGATAGACATGGAGAAAATCTGGTAATAATTAGAAAAAAATCTAATCTATTTAGAAGAAATCGATTATCGAATTGGAAAAATCGATCATCGAATTGGAAAAATCGATTACCGAATTGGAAAAATTTATTATCGAATTGGAAAAATCGATCATCGAATTGGAAAAATTTATTATCGAATTGGAAAAATCGATTATCGAATTGGAAAAATCGATCATCGAATTGGAAACATTTATTATCGAATTGGAAAAATCGATCATCGAATCGGAAAAATTTATCATCGAATTGGAAAAATCGATCATCGAATTGGAAAAATCGATGATATCGACATGGGGAAAAATCGATGATATCGACATGGGGAAAAATCGATAATCTATTCAAGAATGATCGAATTGGAAAAATTGATGATCGACGTGGGAGAAGTCGAGTTTCAGTTTGAAAAAATCGATCATTTATTCAAGATGAAATCGATTATCAATAAAAGAAAATCGATCATCAAATTGAAAAAAATTGGTCTTCGGTCGGGAAAAAATCAGATGCCAAATTGCCAATTGACAAAAAAAAAATCAATAATCAATGAAAAAAAAACGATCATTAATTGACACAAGCTCATTATCGAATTAAAGCAAATCGATAATCAATCGGAATAAAATCGATCATAAAAATCGATAATTTAATTGAAATAAAAATCGATATCGAATTGGAAAAATTGGTTATCGGTTTGAAAAAAAAATTGATAACTCATTTACCTTTCACCTCGATTATCAATTAAGAAAAATGTCCAATCGGAAGAAATCGATAATCAATCGAAGAAAATCGATCATCAAATTGAAAAAAATTCGTTTTCGAATTGGAGAAAATCGATAATCAATCTGAAAAAAATCGATCATTGACCAGGAGAGAATCGATAATCATTCGGAAAAAAATCGATCATTGACAAGGAAAAAATCGATAATTTATTTGAAAGGAAATCGATTATCGAATTGGAAAAAATCGTGATCAATTCGGAAAAAACTCGATCGATGACTCATTTCTAAAAGAAATCGACTATCGATTAAAAAAATCAGTTATCGACTGATTGAAGTTGGTCGAAAATTGATTACGAACAAAATCGATCATCGAATTGGAAAAAATCGAAAACTGATTTTTAAAGAAATGATAATTCGTTGGAAAATTTTCGATCAGCAATTTGAAGAATAATGATTATCGATTTGGAACTTCTTCGAACATTAGTCGGATCTATCGATTTCAAATAATTATCCATTTCGAGGAATGATAAAAAATACCTATCTATCTCGAATAAAGTCACCAAATCAACTGATGGAAACTCGAGAATCCCACTGCAGAAAAAGCCGTCTCGTCTCCTCAGTTGTTGTCCAGGTCCACACGATGAACATCGAACACATACCATGTTACCTCGAAACTGCCAAACATCTGTATCGTTACCGGACGATCTCGTTAATTGCCTGCGATTGCGAGCCGAGCACCATATCGCTCGATGAATTGATCGCATCTCAAAGGTACCTTACACTACGAATAACCTACTCGTGTCCGCGGTTCGAAAAAAAAAGCTCCAGTCATGACTGGTTCCTTAATGAGTGTAGGATAAATGTGATCTATTTCATAATCAGATACGCGCGCTTCATTTCACAACACCATAAGTAATTTATTCTTGTCTTCGAGTTCGGTCTTCGGCGTATGGTAACAAGTGAAAGAAACCATTCTGGTTTGAAACCGCCTTCTCATGATGGCTTGCGAATGTCTGTGTCTGTACCTGAAGAGGACATCGCAGATTCACTCATCTCCCAAGATTGTACCAGAGTACGTATACCAACGTTGATGGATATTTTGTATTCGTAAAAATATCGCCACCATTGGCTGAATTCGTTTATAGACAACATAACAATTTGTTAAATTGGCATATCCACCATTCGACGTCAATAAAACCGCCTGCGCTGTGCGCCTCCATCATCTTTTAAAAACGATTCTAAAGGTATTAACCAAATGGTTATTTAGCGTAGATATAGTAAACGAATTCATAATCAGCATACACGTGATACGAATGCGGCTCGTTGATGACACGCTATGTCGAATGAACTTTTGTCCTTAAGTGGAAGCGCGGAAAGTGCGACGATACAATGAGTCTATGTTTAGGATTAACCATTCATGCTGAGAAGAACTTACTAATTAACGTAGGTACCTATATAGCGGATTATAAAGGTGCTCGCGAAGTATGAATATATGAATGGCGCAGAAAGAGTTAATGAAATGCGACCTAGGCAAAGTGCAATGAACAGATCGCGTATAGAGAAACGTTTGCATACATATACGTTCGCGGCTAATACACCCGTAATTTACTATGCGAATTTTTTTCATCGCTTCCTCATCTTTGATGCGAGGCGTTTCATATAAATTATACATATGCATACGAAGCCATAAGGGGAATTGAAAAAAGTAAACTTGTGGCCGAGACGACGTGTAAAAATGGAGTAATAAAAATGACGCCATTAAAAAGCGTGTAATCATGACACCAGTTTTGAAAACATTTATAAGTACAAATGAGTTTTAATTAGAAATTTCGCTGTAAAAAGAAGCCCGACAGCTAAAGGATGATTTCGCAATGAATGATGAAGCGAGGAATTACATGGGGGGAAAAATAACATAACCTATGTTGAACATTCGTTCGCCATTTCACCTATATGCACGTAGGTATCTATGTAGCTATGTACCATTTACGTACCTACTTAGGTATGATTTTGCGCCGCAATATTCGTTCGATCGGCTCGTGTGTATCGATTTCTTACATACGAACCGTACGACTACGTACAAACTGAACGTAATGAATCGGAAATGATTAAAAAATATGCTGGAAAGTGGTCGACGTTGCCGAGTATAGAGTGTACTGATTAAGTATCTAACCCAACACCGTACAAAAGACGCTATTAACCTATCGAACTGTTATCAAGATCACCGCGTGTACCGAATTATAGGCAGTTTTTACGGATTAAGGTCTCGAATTGGCTATCTAGCTATACAGCCGAAGCCATTTACGCACAGGTGAATAAACTCTGTTTTCGGATACCTACAAGCCGTATGGTAGACTAATGAACGAAGAATCACTATATATACTCGTTGTCTTACTCCTAGTTGCATTCCAACTTTGCCAACCCAAAGCAGTCCGGCGCGCTATCACAATCAACTTATGAAACTCGAATCTGCGCTGCCTCGACCTTTTCCAAACCATTTACCTCTCATAACTAAACGCTAATTATCTACGTGGCAATTAAAATCCAAACGCATTGCGTCGCAAATCACACCAAGACCCGATTCCCAATCGTATTACACAGCTTCGAATACCTACCGATTATGTAGTGGAGTTTTTTTTCAAGCAAGTCTCTCGCGCTATGAATAGATTTTCGAGTTCGAGGTGATCGTTTAAGTAATTGGTGTCCAGTTCTCGGAGTCTTCTTCGCGTTGCATTTCTCTTACCAATGTCAACGCGTGATCGAGTACCGTACGTTGAGGAAGGAGACATAGTGTGGATTACTCTGGCGATGGTACGTTGATTATGTAAGATAGTGCAATGCTCGGGTACTTGGGTGGGTAAGGAGTACTGGGTAGACGATTTTTTCGCATCGTATTTCAGTTATTTGTAACATTATGGTTGGAGCCTCAGAAGAAGATTTTTTTATCGTGTTGAAAATCAGATGCGAATTTGAAGGCTGACAAATCAATTATAGTTCGAAAAATTTTCAATTTTTTAGAAAAAAAAATTTTTCAGGAATTTTATTTAAATTAAAATTTTCTGTTTCGACATTTTTTCAATTTTTATATTCTGAAGATAATTCGGAAATTGGAAGAATGCGTATAAGTATTCTTACAGAGAAAAAGAATTTTTCATTAAAATTTTTCATGCACAAATTTTTATTTTCTATTTTTTTCAATTTCTTGCTTGAATTTGAAATTTTAAAAATTTTCAACTTTTTTCCCCTTAATTTTTTTCTAGAATTTTAATTCGTTTTATTCCGAAAATTTTGATTTTTTTCTTAATTTTTTTGTCAATTTTTTCATGAAAAATTTTTCTCTAAAATTTCGAAAAAAATTTTAACTCAATTTTATTTGCAAATTGAAAAGTTTTTTACTTTTTTTTTTTTTTAATCAATTTTTCATGAGATTTTTTGTCTTGACTTCTCATTTCAATTCTTCTCTGGATTTTTTCTCAAGTTCTTTTGTAATTTTAATTTTTCTTTAAACTTTTTTTTAAAAAAATTTTCTCAATTTTCTCTTTGAATGAATTTTTTTTCCGAATGATTTTACGAAATATTTTTTTTAATTTTTAATTTTTATATTCTAAATTTTAAAAATTTTTCTCCCGCTTTTTCTCAATTTTTTCTCAAAACTTATTTTGACTTGATTCGTTTTACGCCGAAAATTTTGATTATTTCTTGATTTTTTAAATAATTTTTTTCATTTTATTTTTTCCCTCGATTTTTCCTCGATTTTTTATTTAATCACGACTTGTACAAATAGAACCTATTTTCTGATTTCTTCATAAATTTTTTTGTCAATTTTTTTCATGAGAGATTTTTCAAAAATTTTCCAAAATTCAGTTTTTGATTTTTTCTTTGAATAAGTAAATATTTCTTTGAAATTTTTTCCAAATTTTTCACTTCAATTTTTTCAATTTTTTTTGTGATTTTATGCTTCATTTTTGTTTTGAAAAAATTTTAATTGAAATTTCGGAAAAATTTTGACTGAATTTTTTTTTACTTTTACGTTGAAATTTTTTTTTATTTTTTCGTTTTTTTTTTAAATCTGTCTTTTATGAGATTTTTTATCTTGATTTCTCATTTTAATTCTTTCCCAAGTTTTTAAATTTTTTTCAAAGTTTTTTTTTGTATGTATGTTTTGAATTTTTCCTCGTTTTTTTTGTAAATTTTTGTTTTCAAGTATCTTACCTATTTTTGTCAATTTTCATTTTTTTTTTTTGCTCTTTTGTTTATTTGATTTTTTTTTTGATTTTTTATTTGAAAGTTTCATTGCACTTCTTATGTAAAAATTTCAAAAATTCAATTTTCTTTATTTTGTAAGGTGTGCTATGTTTTTTTATAATTTTAATTCCCCCCCCCCCACTTTTGAATTGTATTTTGTGAAAATGAAATTTTGAAACGTTGAAGCCTGATTTTGCTTGTTTATCATCGTATTTTTTCGAAAAAAAAGTGCGAATAAAAATTCTAAAGCTCGACACCTTATTTTACCATTCAATTCGCATTGTTCTATTAACTACAAGATCGAGGGAGGGAGTTCAAGAATTTCACCTACCGACGAAAGCGCTCCTGTAGAAGAAAAAAATTCGTGTAGGTACGATTTATTTGGAATGTAAATATGTATGCCTGCTATACAGCCTGAGTACACGAAACGATGCAACCAAACGTGTTTTCATTTAGCGAGCCCTGGTAAATAATACTCGTATGCTACCAATACCGATGCTGGTCGGCTGGTTCAATGGTTCGTGTTCGAGTATACTTATGCGTAAAATGTGTTCTTCGCGTACCTATATGTATGTAATGTACGTACCTTATGTATCCGGAAACAGCACGCACAGAGGCGCATGGCTGCGAAGATGGCGGGGTGCTGGTAGAACAACAAATTGATCACAATGAAAAATGCATTAAGATTGTTCAATGTTCATCTAATATACGTACGAGAATAAAATAACTTTAATGATATTACGATTCCGGCTCGATTATACACCGATGGCAATTTTTCTTTTACGATCGCATCGCATTATTTCCATTAATACGAAATATTATGTGTTGGATTGTTTTTTGTACTTACCATCTTGCCCGAACACGATTAGCATTAGAATAATTACGCAATCGAGGTGCTTTTTTTACGACCCGAGTCTGCTGGCTGAGACTGCCGAGTGCCGACGGACGATTGCCGAGCCTGAATTAATTCATCGATATGTGTAATTGTAATTCGAAATACAACGATGCGACGGTACTTCTCGATGCGGTATATTTAGTATTTATACGTTGGTACATGTAAAGTGTGTATGTTCGAATATTGTAAGATTTCCAAAACGTGATACAAAAGATTGCACGATACCGAATATATTAGGTAGGTACTTGTAAGTGCTCGTCGTGTAGCTGTAATCAAGCCAGCCAATGTGATACACGAACGTTTTAAATACTAATGACAATGATGATGAGATCGGTGAGGAATGAAGGGTTTAGCGAGCGCTGATGAGTTTTCTATATGTACCTACGATTCGCTAGTATTTTTTTTCGGATCGTCGGATCGTCGCGAAGAGAAAGCTAGGTGTTTATGAGATTAACGTAGATCTGGCCAAATTGCAATTCGAGGTGATTTTCATCGAACGAATCTATTATTCTGGCACGGATTTAATTTAGTTATTTGATTAAATTCGGATTTTTTGGGCCATGGTATCGTGTCGGATTCGTTTGTAATATGGATCGAGAATGATCTCGCACGAGTTTGAATCTTCTAGAGCATTATGGTCACGATAGAGTCGATGGAAAAAATTTCTATCAATTTGCTTTCGGCGTAGAAATTATAAATTATTGCTTATTCGAAAACAAAAAAAAAATTCATACTTTGATAAATATTCACCAATTAATGTGTAGGGCCTAATTAAGGTACAGGGTTTTTTTTTTAAAGCACTGTTCAACAGCGTGTACTTTAGGGTGGTCCTAAAAAAGTGACTTTTAAAATTTGCATGGGACCCCCCCCCCCTAGATTGGTGCCACTCCATGAGAAAACAACCCACAAAAATTTTTGGCCCGATCGGTTCACCCCTCCCCTCGCACCGTGACCATCTTTGACCAGGTTACGCTTGTCCGCGCGAGCGTATAACGTTCC
>FIZT01044744.1:0-16496 GCA_900065295.1 Paracoccus marginatus
CGTTGTATTTACCCCGGAGAGAAACGTCGCTTTTCTCACCAGGTTCTCGTGGGAGTTTTGTGATGTCGCGCGCGGTGGTAAAAATCAGACTCCATTGATTTGGCTAGAAATAGATAAAAATAAGAGGGATGAAAGTTGAGAAAATCTAGCGAATCGAAGGAATACTATTTTCCCCAAAAAGTCAATCAATAAATTCCGAAAAAAATTATGAAACGTATACATTATTCCCCCCCCCCCCCCCCCCCCAAAAAAAAAAAACCCTGATGAATTAAAAAAGAATGAAAGATGAAATAGTAAACAACTGATCTGAATTTGGAAAACTGTTTTCATCTGATCAGGTGATAAAAATGATAAAAACTAATGATGACATCACTATAAACAGTATACAATTTGATCAAGGCAAAAAAAAATTGTTAAAAAATTCTGAAAAATTCTGAAATTGAAAAAAAATTCAAACTTATGCTGAAAAATTATCCAAAACCAAAACTGATGAAATCAAGACACTTTTCATCACGCCTTTCCCCACCATTCAACTTTGATGATCGACAGCACAACCATTTTTTCTCAGCTGCATCAGATATTATCTATTCCAACGCAAAATTCATATTACAGTTACGCGTACCGAAGACCAAAACAAATGACCTGTGTCCGGCCGGGTCCTCCTGTCCGCTACCTATTACTGTATCGCACTTATTCATCATCCGCGGACGTTAACGTCTTTTCAATATTATTTGGCTAACTATCCTTCATTTTATTCCGCCATCATCATCATCATCATCGCCATCGTTGTCGTCGTCGTCGTCGCTGTCATTACCGTTGTCCAGCCTAACCACCGCATCTTTCTTTATAGGTACACATAGTAGAATATACTTCCGGAAGCGGACAAACTGTCTTCGCTAACGCCAATATTGACCGTTCATCCGATCTCACATACCTAATAATCATATACGTGCTCGGTCTTATACAGCTACTACGGCTAATCACCGCAGCTTTACCGTTGCTATGTCTTCCGATTGATATGTACCTTGTCACCGTCATCGTATCGAAATTATCTACCTATTCCCGCTGCGCTGCTGTGGGTTTCTTTTCGCATTCCGCACATCGACATCGATACACGAGACGAAAATTATCGTATAAAAAATATTATCCGATGAGCATCGTACAGGATGATTTGTGGAAATTGAAAAACAAAAAATCGATTAAACCTCCATCGACGGAGCACGTAGCACGTCGAAAAGGTCTTTTTTTCGCCGGCAGTAAATTTCATCCGGCCAGTCATGGCACGAGATTCACATATCAAACGAGGCAGTGATCGCGGTGGGATTCGGTGCGATCGTCTGAGAGATTAGATCGCAGATGATATGCACCTAAAAGGTGTGCTGGAAACGTCAAGTTCGCATGGATTTGAGTGAAAGACGACCTGTTACCCTAATTGGCATGATTCGAGACTCGGAGAGTACTCACCGGTGTCATCGTGACCTCAGCACCTGCAGTTATCCCTTGAAAATATAGTATCAGCCGCATAAATCATCATTTCCATTCTCCCAATCGAGAAATACTTGATGGCTTACTTCGAAACCGTCAATATACCTACGCGAATAAATAAATTAACATTTCTCAAATTAGACGTACCAAAGGCCTATAAATACAATTTCACTTGAACGAACAAATCTCTCCACGGTATTGTCGCTCTTTTCAGATATTTCGCTCAAGCAGCGAGAAATGAAATGCCTGGGCCATACCAAATAATCTACCGAGTGGAATATTGCCATTTCGCACATAATAGGTTAATACACGTCTTACATTGCTTACTTACCCAGCAGCGGAAGATAACGACCACGTTCTCAGCATGACAAAGTAATAGCCGGGCTGCATACTGGATCTCATTCTGCGCGTACACTCGAATTAGGCACCGTATACTACCGCATCTACCGCTCATGTACTTATAGTCTCTCTATACCTACACAAAAAAAAAGAAAACAAACCCATTAGATAAGAAATCAGCGAACCGTCTAAAGTATCATTATGATTTCATCCGAATGTGTCATATGACCGATACGATAATTGGCTGCGGCGCTCCGCGCACCGCGGCCGGACTGAACGCTGTCATCTGAGACGCCGCGTCGCATCGCACCGTATCCAAATATCTATCGTGCTTTCCATATTGTACTTACGGCGGCACAGCTAGGTGCATGCGGCGTTTTTCTCTTCTCTTCTTCTAAACGTGCATAACAACCGGCGAAAAGAATAGAGATTCGCGATCATCAGAATACTCTATAAACCCACATTACATTATAACTTACGACTATGTACCATAAGTATTTTCCATTCGCTTATACGTTAGTGCGTTATTAGTTTCGCCTCGTCTCGCCTCGTTCTTATAACCCATAAGCGATGAGGAGCCTTCAGAAGGACCAGCGCGAAGGGCATGGGCAGGCCGAAGACGAAGCGTCAAGTATTATAAAAAATATAGGTAACGTTGCGGCTACCACGACGCTTTTCTTCGCGTCCGATATTGTATCGTATTTAGTTTAAAATGTTTCACTCAATGGAACTCGATGTACCTGTACCTACGTAGTATTGTACGATGAAAGACTTGGCCGTACACTTATCTCTATACCAGTCGTATTAATTAATTATACGCTCGAATTATATCATGTACTCGTATACCTTTACCTACAACCTGCTATACCGCAGCATTTGGACTGGTTGACTAGCGAAAAGACTAATTGCTATAATACCTATGCGCTATATGCAGGCCATCAGCAGCCAAACAAGGCGTTTTCGGGTCACCTCTCTCTTACTATTACCAATACAAATACACCTGCGCCATGGGTCTTATTTTCATATCATTCGAATGTATTTTTAATTAATTTTCTCGTCGTTGTGATCAGGATCAGTATACGAGTATGGGAAACTCTTTTTGGAAAATGACACGAGGAGAAAGGCTGCAGGATATATTCAGTGTTGATAAAAATTCAAAAAAATCAAATCAAATGAAATAAAAATGAAATGGTGATAATTGACCTTGAAAGATAGGTATTAGGTACTTACGATGAAACTATCGATTTTTTTGGTTTTTATCATTTTTTTGTAGTTTCATCACAACTTTATCAATTATATCAATTCTCATTATTAAATTATTATATAAAAAAAAATCAATTCAATCATATGAACACCCGAAAAAATCCTAAATATTGATAAAATTGAAGATGAAATCGACAATCATGAACAACTGATGAACAATGAAGAAATTCTGTAAAAATGTAAAAAAAAAAATTCAAGACATCGACAAAACTAATAAAAATTGATCAGAGCGTAATACGTAAAGTGGGGGAAAACTGATGAAAATTCAAATTAAAAAATTTGTAACGTAAATCCTAAATTTATAACATAATAAAAATTAAAAGTTGAATAAAAATCCAAAAAAGTGATAAAAATCCAAATACTGGTGAAAATGTGATAAAATTACAAACTAACAGAACATTGCTGAAACTGTAGACCCCCCCCCCCCAATCGCCCTTCATTCTTGACACAATAAAAATAAAAACGTTGTGAATTGATCAAACCACAAAATGATAAGAATTCAAAGAAACAGATAAATCGGTGATAAAAGCTCAAAAAATTGATAAAAATATGATAAAACAGTAGAAAATTGATATAAAAAAGGGATAGGTAGTGATTGAAAAAAGAAAAAAATTGATAAGAAATGATAAAAGTACACGAAACTGATGAAATTTCCAATGAAAATGATAAAAACACCAAATTGATAAAAAACGTGATAAAATTGTGGAAAATTGATTAAAATGGGATAAACGATCAAAAAAGTGATGAAATGCCAAAAATTGATAAGGAGTAAAGACGTGATGAAATCGTGGAAAATTGATTAGATTACAAAAATGAAAAAAAGATGCAAAGAAAAATTCATAAAATTGATGAAATTTTCAATAAAAATGATACAAGCACAAAAAAATGATAATAAATGCGATAAAATAGTGGAATTGATCAAAATTATAAAAATGAGATACAACTTAAAAGATCAAAAAGTGATAAAAATACCAAAAATTGATGAGAACTGAGAATTAACGTGATGAATCGTGGAAAATTGATCACTTTACATCAGAAATAGAATAAACATGAAAAAAGTGACGAAAAATTCATAGAATTGATGAAATCTTCAATAAAAACGATACAAGCATAAAAAATTGATAAAAATGTGATGAAAGGATAGAAATTGATGAAATGATTTTTAAAAAAATAGAAAAGTGATATAAAATTCAACGTAGTGATAAAAATCAAAAAATGACGATTAAAAAACTGATAAAATATTGAGAAAATTCATCAAAATTATAAAAATGTGATAAAGATTTTTTAAAAAAGCGATGAAAGTACCAGAAACTGATAAAAATGGGACGAGATGATGAAAAATTGATAAAAATGATCAAAAAAGTTGAAAAAGTGATGAAAAATTTAGACAGTGATAAAAATACAAAAACGATGATAAAAACGTGATAAAAATGATGGAAAGCTGAAGCAGCTCCAACATACTTACTTGATGATTTAATTATTAACAATTGATAAGAAAGTAGGTATAAGCAAAAAATTGATGAACTTATTTAAATAATTGATCAAAAATTTAACGACAAATTTGGAAATTATTCGAATCACGAAAAGTTGAAAAACAACAAAAATATGAGAATGAAAAAGTTAATAAAACTTCAAAGAGTCAAAAAAAATTTGATGAGAAATATGAGAGTGGAATGATTTCCTTTTTTGAAGAAGAAGAAGAAGACGAAGAAGAAGGAGGAGAAAACGATAAAAACCATAAAATAATGTAAAAAACCTTGAGAAATGATAAAAACAAGAAAAATGAACTTGATAAGTTGATAAAAATTCAAAAAAACATGAAATTATAATCAGCTGATAAAGTAAATTAATAATCATAAAAACTTGGTGCATATCACAAAAAATTAATAGGAATTCACAAAAAAAAAAAAATGAAAAATTGATTATTTGAAATATTATTGTTGATTTTTATCCGGAAAAATGGTTTTCAAAAGTGTGCCGAAAGAAAGTTACTTTGAACATGGAAAAGGGTGTTTCTTAGAGAAAAAATAAGATAATTTTGAAATTCGGTCTATAGAAAATACTTAAAAATTTCCAAAAAATCACAAATACATTCGATCATTTTCACTTCATCACATAAATCTGTCCCCATGACTTCTCTCCCCAGTATCACAGTTCACTTTTCTCAGTTCCAAAAACTCGTCCATCTGCAGAAGAATCTTCATAAATTAACTCATATATAAGCGGATCTAGTTTTTTTTTCTCAAGGGCATAAAGGACAAAAGTTGGGTCGGGATGGTAGAAGGATTGAATAATTTTTTGAAAATGACGGGGTGGGGGGCTGAACCCAATTTTAATCATTTTATAAATTTTTGAATTTTCTTTAGTTCTCACCTCACTAATAATTTTTTTTTCCATTTTCACATTTTTTCAATTTTTACAAAATTTTTCATTTTAACAGAATTTTCAATTTTTTGCAGACCTTCCCACTTTTACGATTTAGACTACCAACTTTTTTAAATTCTAAATTTCAATTTTCACATTTTACAAAATTTTCAATTTTTTTAATTTTATCAAATTTTTACAGAATTTTTTATTTCCACAAAATTTTTCAAATTCTAAATTTTAACAAAAATCTCTTTGGAGAAATGGTGGGGCAAAAAACTTTTTTAAAAGGGCCTAGCCCATTCAGGCCCGCCTACGCATAAATTGGCAACCCCAAATTAAAGACCAACTCATCATTAACGTCAAAATAATCTCACATCCGATTGAAGAAAAAAATTCGCATTCGTACCCGCCCAACTCCCGACACCGCAGCATTCACGAAACCCACATCGCATCGGCCGATGCTATCTTCGCGTCAGAGATACCATCTCCCGGCATATACTACGCTAATTTCATTACCACACGACATACAATCAATACACCTCTAACTGTACAAGCCAACCTGCGGGATAAAATTTATCACATCAAAGAAACGGACGTAAACTTTTGGAAGAAAAAAAAAAAAACATAAATATTTCGCCTAATACGAACGTGTTTGATCAAATGACGAAAATTAGGGCATCGTATTACGGTTGGTTGGCGAGAAAGGTACAAAGTATAAGTATACTTCGCGTCTGCATCCATAAGTTGAAATCAATTTCAGAAAGGTACGCTGAGGAATACACGAGTAAGAAAGACACGATCAAAGAGTACTACGTACACTATTATAGAGCGGCTGTGACGACGATGGATGCGGCCTGGCGGGGCGGTACAGCTGCAGCTAATAAGGCTCGGTAATAATATGCGAAAGTACCGAGATAGTCTGTGTAGTCTGTTCTGTACTCTTTACTCTTTACGCTGGTATAGAATGTTTACGAGTGAAACGACCGATCGCGTCGTTTGATTTACGATCTAGACCCGGTCACGAATTATCTCAGCTTGGTTCGTCGTCGCTCCAAGCTGTCATTTCCCAAAAACAATTTACCTATCGGTAAATTAATTAAAACTCGTACCATAAACTGAACCACACAGAGAAAGAGAAAAAAAGAAAACAATAAAAAAAGTACCGAAAATCTACTTCGCTAATCATCCAACGTTCGACTTTAATGATTCTCGTCGATTTTTATACGTAAATTAAAAAAAAAAAAATATTGATAGTTTTTCAACTACATAGGTATCTTAATTAACAACGTACGTATATAGGTACAGATACTTGTCGAGCACCTTTAAAAAAATGACTCATCATACGTTTTCGTCATTACAAAACATTACTCGTCGAAAATGAAAAAAAAAGTAAAAAGAAAAAACCTCACGTGGTTAGGTATAGATTTTTCTCTTACAGGTACGTCTACGTATATACGTATCTGTGCCTATACACACGCGCAGGATAGTACCCTAAATGACTCAATTATAAAACCAGTGGTTTCAGAACGATTAGCAAGTAGTTATTATAACACACATATTTAACTAGAACCGTCGGCTGGCGGCATGGCATGGCATGGCAGCGGAAACGCGTTTTTTTTTCCAAATGACCAGATAACATGCGCCGATCGCCATTCTCGGAAGTACGGCGAAAAGTTTCCAAGCTGTGGCGAATCATTAATACGCGAGGTGCCGAGCACTCCGCAGATTCGCTCTACTTCCAACGATCGCGATGTTGTCGGTGGAAAAAAAAAGTACATAAAAAAATCCGAACCGATCCCATCGATATACCCGCCGGATGGTCCCGTCAGGGGCGGGGGCTGCCTAAAGTTAATTTACTCGAGTCTATAAATCGCGTTTACCTTTTTTTTTTTTTTTACCTTCTACTCTTTTTGAACACTAAAAAGACGCGGCGAGCTTGCGAGTGGCACTGGCTAATTGACGTCTCTCGGTACCGTTTTTCTCACGCCAATCGCTCGATGACCTTTCCGTGTCGCGTACAGTAATTTCGACCAGCTTCGCGAAGCCTTCTCTTCTTCGTACAGACATCGCTCAAGATAGCCGGATCATTTCTCAAAGAAAGGAAAGAAAAAAAATCACGATCGTGTATCCATCCGCGCAACGCACAACGTACATCGAGTATACTTTATATAGGCTATTAGTGCAGTCTGTCTCTCCTCTTCACCCTGCGATTTCGAACGGATGGCTTACCTATGGGGATAATACCTATGTATACGAAAACTAGCAATTTTACCTGAATAAATTTCTGGGCACGATTATTGTACGTTCGATGACTAAATGGTACGGTTTTTTTTTCACTACTTTTTCGCGTAAAATACCATCGCGATGCCCTGTTTTCTCATTTATCACCACTTACACTTAGGTACTACGTATTGCGGTTCTCTCACGAATTTTTTTCCTTTTTTTTTTTTTTTGTTTGCAGCTATAGTATTGAAATTCTAGCTAAATCTATGGATGAGAGAATATTCCGGTATGTGATATATGGGCAGTCTTCCCTTTGACTTCAAGCGAAAGTATACGTAGCATGGGATTTGTGAGTTTAACGAAGGTCAAGCTAATGTGCACAATTTGGTCACTAGGCAGTAATACATTTATTAGGACGGGTGGAAAAAATATTTAACGGGTCGGATGCGCCTCTTTTCCCCTCGCCAGTCAAGCTAGACCATTCATTCTTGGAGTCCAAAATGACAATGATGAGCCAATAAATTTTCTAAATTTTTTTCATCCAAATTGATCCATGAATTTTTCAATTTCGATAAATTGATGGTGGTAGAATTTTTTCTCAAAATATTATTTCATTGGGTGAGGGGGAGGAGACAAGTGGAACTTGTCAAAAATACCGATGTAGTTGTAGGTACTTTCACCTTTTTCCAAGATCGATTTTTTTTTTTTTTCAGAAAATAAAAATAATTGAATTCTATAAAAAATGTATCGACAATTGAATTTACTAAAAAACATTGATAGATATTCCAGTTTTTTTCAAACAGCATCGATAATTGAATATTGTAAACCAAATTTTGTTGAAAACAATCGACGCAAAAAAAAATTCAAAAAAATATCGACAATCTTATTCTAAAAAGGAAAACTAAATTCCGTGAAAAAAAAAAATATCGCCAGCCAAATTCTCTTCTTCGACATCGATAGTCGGATCCCTCCTCCCTCCCCCCTCCAAAAAAAAATACATGAGGATGGTAAAATTTGGAAAAGAAATCGATGCTCGACATTTGGAAAAAAAATAACGAAAAATATCGATGATCGATTTTTTTCATATTACCGATGAATAAATTTTAAAAAAAAATCGATAATCGAATTTAATTTTGAAAATATCGATTATCAATGTACCAATTTTCTACAAAACATCAATAATCGAATTTTTAAAAAAAGATCGATAATCAGAAAAGATCGATAAATTATATCGATTTTCTTTAAAGATCGTATCGATGGTAAATTTTTTTCAAATTGATCATCGCACATTTAGGCAATGAGAAAAAAATTCGATTATCGATTGACTCAATTTTTACAAAAAATATCGATATCCATTTAAAAAAAAAATTGCCGATAATCGAATTTCTTCAAAAAAAAAGATCGATAACAAATGTGAAGGAAAAATCGATAAAAAATCGAGTTTTTTTCAAATTGGTCATCGAATGTAATAAGAAAAATCGACTACCGGTTGACTGATCGATTATCGAATTTCATCAAAAATATCGGTAATCGATTTTTCAAAAAAAAAATCGATAATCAAATTTGGAGAAGAAATCGATGAATAATCGATTTATTTCAAATTGATCATCGAATTCCATAAGAAAAAATCGATTATCAATTGACTTTTTAACAAGAAACATTGACACTGATTTTCAAAAAAATGACGATCATCAAAATTTTGATCAAGAATATCGATTATCGAATTTCATCATAAAATATCGGTAATCGATTTTTTAAAAAAATATCGATAATCAAATTTGGAGAAAAAATCGATGAACAATCGATTTTCTTCTAATCGATAAACAATCGATTTCCTTCTAATCGATAAATAATCGATTTTTTTAAAAATTGGTCATCGAATTAAATAAAAAAAAATCGATTATCAATTGACTAAATTTTTACAAAAAATATCGACACTGATTTTCAAATAAATGTCGATCATCAAAATTTCGATCAAAAATATCGATTATCGAATTTCATCAAAAAATATCGATGATCGATTTTTCAAAAAAATATCGATAATCAAATTTGGAGAAAAAATCGATGAATAATCTTTTTTTTCCCGAATTGATGAACAATCAATTTTTTCTAATCGATTAATAATTGATTTTTTAAAAATTGATCAACGAATTAAATGAAAAAAAAATCGATTATCGATACCCATTTTTAAAAAAAGTAGAGAATCGAATTATATTGGTAATCGAATATCTTTGAAATTCAAAAAATATCGATAATCGAAATTTGGTGAAAAAAAAATTATATTGAGATGCCTAAATTCTTTCCAAAAATTATCAAACGTCAATTTTTTTTACTTGAATGTCAGAAAATACCGATAAGCGAATTTGCTTTTAAAAAATCGATAGTTGAATTTCGTAAAAAAAAAAAAGAGAGCTTATACTTATATCTATCGTTGATTTATTACTTCAACAACTTACTATCGAATCAATATGTTTTGAAATATCAATACCTAATCGAATTCAGTTTAAAAATGTCGATAGTCGATTTTTTACAAAACCCATCGATTCGATACCCAGTAAAATTTGATGTGAAAATCGATGATCGCGAATTTAATCAAAAAATATCGATAGTCTTTGGTCTAAAAATCAATGATCAAATTTTGGAAAAAAAATATTAATTTATTGAATTTTGTAAAAAAAAAAAAATTATAAAAAAAATAATACTGAATTTATGAAAAAAATAACGATCAGATATAAGTACCGATTTTTTCCAAAAATATCGATAGTCGAATTTTATGAAAATCATCGAAAAAAATCGACCATTAGATTTCATACGCAATAATAGTACGACTGAATTTTTTTTTCAAAAATATCACAATCGAATCAACCCACTACACGAGCCAATGTAATGCACCTAATACGATAAATTTTGCATAACTCAGCATAAATTTTCGATCACCCGGTACCTACAATGATTCGATCATATTTTAGTAAGTATACAAAGCTGTCAGCAAAAACAAATCATCGACTCGCCATACCCGTATTTATGGCCGCAAAAAAAAATGCTGTTGCGTATATTTTTCGCTCTCGGGCCATTCCATATGTATTACGAATATTGTTGCTGTACAGTGTACATACATACATACATAGTAGTGTACACCCAGCATTATACGAATGCGATGCATTATCGGGCAGTATAAAAAATTGTGTCAGTGTGTAGTGTACACAAAATATCGAATAAATATGGCGTGGCGTCGACTGCCAACACGTTATGGGTAATTATTTTTCGATTTGAATCATGCGAGCGTACAAATACGTACTTCTCGTACATATTTTTCCATCATTTTGATGTTCTTGTTTCCATATTCTTTTTTTTCTATACGTATACAGATTTTCTCGTCCAATTCACAAGGTATTCTGCGTACTCACTCGCGTATAGGTATAATAGGTATACCCATATGTATGTTCTTCAGAGCTGCCGCTGACCGCTTCCCAAATAGCTCTATGAAATAATACCTATGTTATAATTCATTAATTATTATCATGTTACTTCATATGCCTATACGTACGTACGATAATGAAAGGTTCTCATCGTACTCGTACTACAAATAGTCGTATACGTATATCGAAATATACGTACGTGAAATTATATACGTACGAATATGAAGATGAACGCGATCATTACGCGCATAAAAGGGATTTACTGAGTCGTATAGAGTATGGTTTTTTTGGTCGGTGAGATCATAAACCACGTCTGGTCTTCTGCGAAGTTTCCGCCTATTTTATATAGGTTATTCGGTCGTTCTTTTCGGACATACTTGGGTGTACGTACCTGTTTGGACAAATCGACAGAAAAATTTGGATTCAACTTCGTCAGAGTCTCATCTCTTTATATCCTACAGTATAGGTATGAGGAAATGGAAAATACCCAAAATTTCCATCCCAATCACGACGAAATTTTCGAGAAATTGCCTCTAAACGAATAAATTCGCAACTCTCTCCAAAAAACCACTAGATATACAATTTCCACCATCCCATACACCCATATCGTTCGCATAAACGATCCCAAATGAGTCCGATACGGATACTCGCGAGCTGTCTCGAAAGATGAGCATTACACACGCGGATTACGCTCTTTCTCTTACGTGATATAATTTATGTAAATACACGTTTCGTGTTAAAGTTTCGCGAGAGTCGTGAGAATTGCCATTCGCAGAGTCGCATCGGGCACCGGGTAGATAGGCACATTGGCGCTTCGCCCAAGTCACGTTTATATAGTACACAAACTTGATAAGTTTCGCCGTGCGTGTTTCTCTTACTCTGCTGCGCTGCTTTTTTTCGACTCTTTTATTTTCGTGTTTATTGTTTTTTTCGATACTTATCTATGGCCATTTGGTGACTGCTTGCTAGTGCTGGGAGACAGATGAATTGCGTTTACGAGAGAGTCGAACACGCCCGAAAAATGGAAATATATTAGGAGATGGCTTCGTTATGATGAACTCATCGCTATTTATATCGTCCATAATAGATCGTGGTTTTGCGAAAAGATTTTTTCTTCTCGATCTGGATAAGGCGTGTAGAGTGTAGGATATGAGTTTGGCGTAAAAAGTGAAAGGATTCGAGGTGAGAAGCTTCCTTCGATGTTGAGAAAAATTCCCCAATTCATTTTTCATTTCTTTCACTTTAATAATTTCATTCTTCTTTTCAGGCACCCAGCACCCGATAAGTTGAACCCGTACGTCGAAAAACGATTCCAAATGAACAAAAAACAGAGCCGGTTATTCGACAGAATTTGCGTATACGCGGATAATGGTAACGGCTAACGAAAATGCAATTGTAAATAGTAAACATCCAAATTGTCGTCATTATTCGAGCACGTCGGCGTCGTCCCTAATACGGACGTGTTTCGTTGTATCGCTCGTATTTACCATTTTCACGAGTAAATACGAGTATGCCGAAGCGAATCAACCTCCGCAGTTCTTGACCGGAGCCCAGACCGAGATCGTTTTGAGACTAAAGGAGGGTCCCGATAGTCCTGTCGGTAAGAAGCTCAGGCTTTTTCCTCGTACTACCAGCAGGATGACCTGAGAAGTGAATATTTTTATAAATTGGATGATATTTCAGGCACGTTGATTTATCGTTTGCACGGTATCGATCCGGATGGCGATAAGCTGACTTTTGCAGTCAAGGAACAAGCAGGCAGTGACGTCATTAGGATAGAAAATTTCGCCAATAACGAAGCCAACGTGTACTTGAATAAGGAGTTGGATAGGGAGGTGAGTGTCGAATAATAGGGTATCGTATATTTGTTGCAATCTGCGTTCGTTTTCTGTCGAAAAACACTTGCAGGAGTTTTGAAAAAAAAAATGAATTTTCAATCAAAATTAAATTTTTTATATTCAACTTTTTGAAAAATTTTTGTGATGTAGTTCCTCTAATTCAAATTTTCAATTTTTTTCAAAATTTCAAGCCTTTTTGATTTTTTTTTAAATTTTTCAAAATTATTATCAATTCTTTTGATTTTTTTGGTTTTCCAAATTTTTTGAATTTTTTCCCATTTTCAATTTTTTTTTTCAGTTCCATAAAATATATTTTCAATTTTTCATTTTTTTTTTCATTTTCAATTTTTTTTCAGTTCCACAAAATATTTCAATATTTTATTTCATTTTTTTCATTTTCAATTTGCATGTTTTTCAGTTCCCAAAAAATTTTCAAATTTCAATTTTTTTTCATTTTCAATTTTTTTCAGTTCCTCAAAATATTTCAATTCTTCAAGTCTTTTTGAAAACGTTTTTGAATATATTTCGGTAGCTATTTTTAGTTGTTTTTTTTTGTCTGAAAATTTTTCCATTTTTTTTTCAAATTTTCAATTTTTATCCAATTTTTAATTTTTTTAGTTTTCCAAAATGTCTGTTTTTTTTTTGCTTGAATTTTTCTAATTTCTAATTTTTCGAAAAATTTTCCCACAGTTTTGAGTACAACCATTTTTTTTTCAATTTGAAAATTTTTTTCCTCTTCAATTTGTTAGTACACTCACTTCCAATTTTTTTTTCATCAATTTTCATTTTCTTTTTCTGTTTCTCAAAATTTCTTCTTTTATTTTTTTCAAATTTTCAACTTTTTTCAATATTCTAACTTTTCCCAGTTTTCCAAAATTATTTTTTGAATTTTCTAATTCCTGTTTTTTCCCCAATTTTTCCACATTTCTGAATGAAACTATTTTTTTTTTCAATTTTCAATTTTTTTTTTAGCTCCCCCAAATATTTCAATTTTCTGTATTTTCTTAAAATTTTCAAACGTATTACTAATTATTTATACTTCATGGCTTGATTTTTTGCAGGTCCGAGACGAGTACCTCATCATTCTAACCCTAACGGACGGCCACCTCGGTGATGGTAATTTTATCACCCAGAGTCTGCTCCTGCTGGTGGACGACGTCAACGATAACGAGCCCGTATTCAAACCCTACGCCAGTTCAATTTCCGTCCGAGAGGATAGCTCGCCCGGAATACTAACAACTGTCGAAGCGACCGACGCTGACGAAGGACCTTACGGACAGGTGATCATCACAATAGAATCCTCCATCGCTAGAATTTTCCGTTCTTGACTCGTTTCATTCCGTCAGGTTGTGTACTATTTACAAGAATTGGACGGAGAAGGCGATACATTTTCGGTATCCACGGTCAACGGCAGAGGAGTGATTCGATTAATTGGTCAATTGGACTACGAACGTTCGGCTTTGCACCAGTTGAGAATTTTAGCTATCGATAGAGCTAACGACGAAAAAGTAATCAACTTAGAATCGATCAATAATTAACGTTCAAGTTTGAAAAAAAATTATCAATTCGAGCCATGGTCATTGGTCAATTTTTAGAGAAAAACTGGCACCGCTGCTATTCTAATCAAAGTTCAAGATGTCGAAGACCAGCCTCCAGAATTCGTTATGGTCACACCAGTTACCAGAGTATCCGAAGATGCACCAGTTGGATCGTCTGTACTTCAAGGTACGTAACTATCTACTTACATATCTTCTATACCAAATACATTCAAATTTACACGCGAATTAAATTATGAACACGAAAAATTTGCGCAGTTCGAGCCATAGACGGAGACCGAGGAGTGAACAACAAGATCGCCTATTCGATTACCAGCGGCGCTCAGGACGTATTCGGCATCGATCAATATTCCGGCGTAATCTCCACGTTGAAAACATTAGACAGAGAGAGTCCGGCTACCAATAATGGCGCTTACATCGTACAAATTACCGTAAGCAGACGACGTCTCGGGTGAAGCAATAAATTGACGTAGGTACCTTTCGATAAAAAACTACCTACATTGAATTCGCAGGCCAGAGAAGAGTCGCAAATATTATTCTCGAATCCGACCGTCCAGACTGAAATTACCATAATTGTGACGGACGTGAATGACGAAACGCCCACCTTTAGAAGCGCCCGATACGTGGGCGAGATTAATGAAAATGCTCAAGCCAACACTCCTGTTACCTTTATCGGCACAGCCATTCCTCAAGTGTTCGATTACGACCAAGTAAACAAGTTTGCAGAATTTACTCTCATCAAATTTAAACCCTATTCATCACGTCGGTATTCAAATTCAGGGCAATAATGGCACGTTTCGAATGTACATCGAAGGAGACGGCGGTATTTTCGACGTAACGCCTCATAAAGGAATCAACGAAGCTTCGTTTTTAATACGGGTCAAAGATTCCGCTAAACTGGACTACGAACAAACAAAAGGTAAACGGGCACTTAATTAATTAATCCTTTCTAATCCGTTTATAACTGGTCTCGAGCTATTCAATTCACCTTTTCAATGCACCAGTAGGCAATACAAAGTACACGAGTGTAGTGTTGGTTGCATATACGGTGTCCTTGGCAGGGGCACCGATAAATTTCACAACACGCTGCATAGAAATTATCGTGTTTTTTTGGCGATTTTTTTCAGTCATCAATTTCACATTAATCGCCAAAGAAACAGTGCCAAAAAGTGCCAAATATAGTAGCGCTCCGGTCACAATCTACGTAAGAGACGTGAACGATAATTTCCCAGAATTTACGCAGTCTTACTACGAAGTACGTACATGGAATCGCAGATTAAGGGCTAATATTCGGCTGATACAAATACTTCTAATTTTCTCATTTTGCCTTTATTTATAGGTAAATGTGGCAGAGAATGCAGCTACCGGTACCACTGTAGCCTGGGTCGAGGCTATAGATCGTGATTCTAGTCTATACGGATCCGAAGGGATTCGATATACTTCGCTGGGAGGAAGTTTAGCAGACAAGTAAGTAATAAGCCAGTGATTTTTGAAACTTGATTTTCTCAGCAGATTTGAAAACAGTCGACTCGTTCATGTTTCAGGCTGAGTTTAGATGCATTTACCGGAATAATTACCATCAAGTCGACTCAACCTGTGTTCGATCGAGAGCAATTGTCTGTTCATTATTTGACCATTGAAGCCAGAGATGATCTCGGTCATGGCAATCGGTAAGCAATCTAGAATAATTTTATTCCATTTTTCAAAATACGACGTTGAAAGAAAATTGGAGTCGTAATTTTTGAAAATCGATAAATTTGAAGAAATTGGAAAACTGTAAAAAATTGATAAATTGGGCGAAACGACAATTTTTAAGAAATTGACGCATATGAAAAATTAATCAATTTTTAAAACTTCGACGAATTCGCGAAATTGAAAATTTTTAAAAAATTACTATACCGGGTGTCCGATTGATTCTGCCCCCCCCCCCCAATGACATTTTAGATGAAAACATCATAGGTTGGCAACATTGCAGCTATCTGTTTACATTGGTCAGAACTGCCAAC
>FIZT01044750.1:0-11249 GCA_900065295.1 Paracoccus marginatus
AAATTCAAATACCCCTCTCCATCTTAAATGACACTCAAGGGACGGGCAATATTATTTTACACGTTTATTCTATTTTTCCATCATATTGTGGGAAAATATTGGCGAATATATTTCTGAGGAATTTTGGCCACCCAGATTTCGGAACCTAACAAATTTTTGTTGGCCGCACTGGCGTCAATCAAATCCGACTGTCCGACACGAATCATAACAGTATTTTTGGGAAATTTACACTTGAATTACATTTTCTGAAAGCCCTGAAAAGCCCCAAAAAGCCCCGATCGCGATTCGGGTCTCACGTTTGGGGCTTGATTTTGAGTGAAAGGGTTACGGGTCGGGCTTCAAAAGTTGATAATTTTCAAGGTTTCAGGGCTTGCTATTCGGGGCCTAAAGTGAATTTATCGGGTCTTTTTCGGGTTTCAGGTCCCGGTCCCGGGCTGCATCCCTGGAGGATAGTATGCAGATGCTCGTATTTTTCTCTTCTTTGATAAATATTGAATTATTGATAAAATTTAAAAAAAAAAAAAATGATCATTATTTCTACGATTCGAAATTGAAAATGTTTTGTTATTTTAAATAAGAAATAGGTACTTGAGAAATAAACGCTATACTTCATGAATAATAAAAATCAAAACTACGCTAAATTAATTAACGATTTAGCATTTAAGTACAATAAAAACTGATGCGAAAAATTCACAGATAATGATAAAAAAAAAAGAAGAAAAACTTGGATAACATAACAATTAACATACAAACATTTGTGCAATAAACTGTTTCAAAAACGTCGAAAAAATACTAAACACTTCGTAATAACTATAAGTATCTACTTAAATGAAATTGCAGATTTTATGCTTAGAATTCAACTTTTCAAATTTTTCGATCAATTCGGCATTTTTATTAAAAAACCAATGCAAGACCGCTCTCAAGTAATACTTTTCGGTTTTCCTCATCAACATATCGAACAACTCGATTTTCCGAAAATTCATGATTCTATCCATCTTGTACTCTTTTATTTCGTCCTCGGTGTCGAAATACCAGCGCAAAAACTCGTCAATACCATGAAAACTACATCGATCTCTGAACGTGCAATTTCGAAGCTGAGAATTAAACTTGATCGTGACCGATTTGATCAACATTTTCACAAAAATATCGTCGATAGGCAAAGATTTCTTGAATTTTGATAGGTTACTGCTGGAACACCACGGTATGAATTCATCCCATTGAACTTCCTGCAGCTTGCGGAACTCGCCTTCGAGTAACATTTGTTCGTAATCTCTCAATAAATTCAGTTTGAATATGTTTCGATCTTCTTCTCGGGCGATAAATTGTTCGACTTTATTCTTAACTTCGCTGAATCGGCTTTCGTTAATTTCTTGATGAAAATGAGTAATCACTTTTTCACTCGTGCAGATTTGAAGGGTAAAAATTTCGGCTGCTTGCGAGTTGGTTAGAAAGTCGTTAATGAATTCATACAGCGTATTAAATCGATCTGTACAAACTTCGGAGACGTAGAATTCAGTCACAGCTGGCGATTGAAGTAATTCTAATTTGTAATCAGTGACATCCAAATCGTCAGGAAGAATGGTTACATCGTCGACGAATTTCTTTATATTTTCACTCTTCAAAGATAACAACTGTTCGATAAAAAAATCTTTCGTATTTTGCGATTCGAGCAAGAGGGACTTGTATTCGGATGCATCGGTATCCGAAAGATAAGAAGTCATTAGATCATTGATCTTGTCAACGTTACCGGTTTGAATCAGGCCGAGACAATGTTTCACCATGATTGAGGAATTCATCAGGGTATGTTTACGTTCGTAAATTTTGTCGGGATCGGAAATTACAGTTTTTAAAATTTCATCTAGATGATACGGTTTGCGATTCATCATCACTTCCTGAAGAAAATGGCAGCATCCGAAGCGATACAAAATCGATGATTTAGCTTCGATTTCGGTGCTCGCGTTAGCTAATACCGATACAAACAATTCCAATAATTCATCGCCGGGAAAATGCCTAATTCCATAGCGAAGTTGGTCCAGAAAAATATCAAGTACATTCTGCACGGCACCGTTTACCAACTCGACAGGTGCTGTGGTCCATATTTCCTTTAATAACGAAGCGGTATGTTGACGACTTTCAGTCGATACATATAGTACATCCCCACACAAAGACGTTATCATATCATTGAATTCGGTCTCGGTAAAAAGATTTTTATACCGGTTCCAAACACTCAGCATAAACTGGCTACAGTATGGAACTGTGATGGAATTTGTAATGATCTTCCTAGCGCAATCCATGAATACTCTGTGACGTTGCGAATCACTCAGCTTGGACAAAATAGCCGATTGATATTTGAATCCTTGAGAACGTATCAATGTCACCGCCTTGACGATTAGATCTTCGCAATCCAACTGGTCGAAAAAATACTCGATCGCCGCCCAATTATCGACTTTACCAATCATATAGCTAGCGAGCGATGGCGCATCTTTGAAATCGATTTTATGCAGCTCATTTTTCAAATAACAATTCCAATAATATATCAAAGGTTGTTCGTCAAACTTCACTCGGTCTGTGTACTTGCTACTTACAACGAAATCGGAAAATTGCAGGATTTCTTCTTCCATGCAGTAAGTGCACATGATCCGGTACTTGTGAAGTTCACTTATTCGAAACGACAGTAGTAAATTCTTCGCTGTGGCTAGGTAGTCTATTTGACCATATGATTTGAAAACCAATTCATCCAATTGGTCGCTAGCTACATCGGCGTACACTTCTTCCGGAAAGAAAATACGATGATCGTGATAAAAAATCCAATTTCCAAACTGTTGGAAAGATGGAAGTAGTTTGACGTGATCGCTAATTATCGTTCGAAGTTTAGGCGGGAGTGGTAATTCGTCGACGGACTTGACAATTAAATCAACTGACATTGGCCATTTAGATGTGTTGAGCTCGTAGTAGTGACAGTAGTAACGACCCATCGAGAGGTTCGTCATTTGATCACAATGTATATATGATTCAGTGTTTGACGGTATTGTCTTGAATTCTGAACATTTCCGCTTTCGGTACGAATAGCGCACTTCTTGGTGGCGCCATAAGGCAACCACAATGTTGAACGCTGCTGTGTCCATTAATGATGAGACTGGTTTGTACAAATACTGCCTGTCATCGTAGTCCAGTTTTTGGATTTTGGTGTCAGCATCTTCTTCGGCGTCGGATGCTTTTCTTTTCAACATTCTCAATGATCTGAAACGTAAGTTAGGTCGTTGTGGTTACCAGATTCTAGTGGAAAAACTATCTTTAGATAATAGTGACCTTAGGCGGTCTATAAAGAAGACTTTTTTTTTAGAAAGATATTAGAATAATTCGAAATTTATTATTCAACGATCGAATGGCGGTAATCGTTTTGGTAAACCGGAGAAATGTACTAACCTTACCTAATAACTGATGAGTTGAATACGTTGCTTTGCTACTTTTCAGAGACCTTAAACTGACATCATTATTAACTAATTCAACTAATTAACGTACTCTGACTGACGAAAATGCTGAAAACAATCTAAAAACACCGTGTCGCGTTTCACGTTCACCCTGACTTCATCAGTATTTTTATGCATCAACTGCTTAGACCATTTAGAATTAAATGGTCTAAGATCAACTGCAATGGCAATGTAGGCAAATTTTGCGAACACAACGCACACACTCTTTTTCAGTGTTACCATGTTACCATTCTTATGTACCTACTTAAAACTATACGTAAAAATTTTCATTCGTGTATGTATCATCGTTTTCCTTTTCTCATTTTTACGTAAAATATAATTTATTTTAGTTTTTAGTTGAGGGCAGAAGATTGAAATTGAAACCAATAAACAAGAACAGAACTTCAAAAAATGTTTTTCCATTTAAAAATGATTTGTTTAGGTATATTATTAAACAAGAACGAAACTTATTCATAATCATTTTTTTCACTAAGAGAGTCTCTATAACTCAAGTAACACAGAACAGAATAGATTCAAAAAATTTCATTAGCTATTAAGCCCATTAAAAAATTAAAAAAATTCATAACGTTGACGCGATTAACACTATTTAAAAGTATTCTAAAAAACTTAATTCACATTACACTAAAATTAACTTATTAATCTGCAGTAAGTAAAACAGACGTATCTAACGAATACGTTCTTTTAAAATCGTCAATCTGCTGTTGATCATTATCAAAAAACCATTCTAGAACCGCTTTCGCCAAACCAGATTTCGAAGAATTTTTCAATATCGTCGCGATCACTGTAGATTCATCATATTCGTTAATTTTTTTCATTTTATACCGGCTGATTTGATCCTCAGTGTCGAAATACCAACGCAAAAAATAATCCAATTCTTCGAAGCAGCTTTCCACATTCAAATCTTTTTTGTTACGGAGATTATCGACACGAGCGGGCACACTTCGTTTCAACATTTTCATAAAAATATCATCCAAAGGGAGCGTTTCCTTGAACTGTTCTTTGCCCGAATTCGAACGCCATGACAAAAACTTATCCCATTCGACTTTCTTCAAATGTACACATTTACCATTTTGGAAGATTTTCTTATAAAAGGCCCATAATTTCAACTTGACCGGTTCGAAATCTTCATCACGGACGAGTAAACGATCAACTAGAGCCTTTGTCTTGTCGAATTTACCATTGTTCACATGCTGACACAACATCTTGACGATTGGAGGCTCTAAAGCTAATTCTTTCCGGTAATCTGCAGCAGATTCTGGTGTAGGTAAAACATGATCGAGAGTTTCAATTAGTTCTTCAACTCGATCGGTGAATAATTCCGCAAAGCAGAAACTTTTCAAAACAGCTTTCGAAGCTAGTAAGTCTTTCTTATACGCCATTATGCTGTCGGTATCTGGTAAATATAAGGCCAACAACTGTTGTAATTTTTTTACCTGACTTTTTTTAATCAGCTCTCTGCAATATCTCATCATTTCGTTAGTACTGAAAAGTGTTTTCTTAAATTCGACAACGCGATCGGCGGAAGAGAAGCAAAGCGCGATGAAATTATTGCAAAGATACCATTGACCTGTTCCGATGGACGATGCGCAAAAAGAGATGAATTTCGGATCATTGACGATTTTATTTTTGGTAACTAGGCTCGCATCGGAAAACATTTTCTTGAAGAATACCCATCTTTCGGCTTTCAGGCGAAAACAATTTTCTAAAAAATAGTTGTAGTAGTTCTGCCAAATATGGTTCTTCATTTCATCCGTAGCAGTATCCCATATATCGCATAATAAGGTTTCGGTATGGTCTACGTTGGTCTCGTCGATGTCCCCGTGTTGAAATAGATTGAACACGATTTGAAAAAATTGCTCTTTATTGATATGCTCTTTGTAAGATATCCACACATTCGAGACGTAATTTTCATACGCGTGGAATCTCGCTAAATCAATAATAACGGATGCGGCGCATTTCATGAGAACTTGATGATGGTGAAATCGATTCAGCTTGGATAACACGTAATATCTGTACTTGAATTCGGACTGCAACTGGTTAATGAGATGGATTGAAGAAACAACTATCTCATCATCGTTTAATCGATTGAAAAAATAAGCCAGAGATGCGGGATTATTTTGCGCTGTACTGAATAGCATACGGCTATTAAGCGAAGAGTCACCTCTCGTGTCCAGTCTACTCAGCGCATTATGCAAATAAAACTTCCAATAAAATTGCAAATTACCGTCCCAGTACGAATCGATCTTCTTCATAAATTTTTCGTTGATCACAGACTGAGAAATCGACTGGATCTCATTTTCCAGACAGTACACGCTCATCAAGTTGAATCTTTCTTCGAGAGTAAATCTACACGAAGCTAACATCTTCCGCACAGTCGCCAGGTGATCGACGAAACCATCGTATCTCCAAACAATATCCGAAATGCTGACCGATTCCAGAGAGATCCAGGTATCGTGACAATAAGCCCAGTACCTCAATTCGCGTTGTAAAAATTTGCAGTAGTCTTCAACGAGGTTCTTGATTAGTTTAGGGAGCGACAACTTTACGACAGCGTTCTTTATCGGGATTAGGATAGATGTTGTGTCCTCATTATAATCGCTACCGTTCACGTAGGAGGGCACGTAAACGAAAGAATCGTGCACATTTCTCGTATTGTATTTCAGAGATCCGTAGCCGTATTTCTTAGAAAACCGGATGTTGTGGTGGCACCATACTGAGAGGGCTATTTTCAACGCTGATAGGTGTTTTAGAGACATCGGTGAAGAGTATATTATCAAAAAACTCATTTCGTCTTCGATTTTCCGTTGTTTACTACCAGGACCTTGGCAAGGGGACGATGATGATCGTTTGCAACTCATTTTATACGCTACCTGCAGTGAAAAAAAAATGTTTTTTCCACCGTAAGTGTGAGTTTAAAGAAGATTCGAACGTTGTAAAGGTAATTAGAATGCAACTTACGTGACTAGTTGATTTGAAATCAAAAAAACCAAGATTTTTCATGCGAGCACAACAGAGTTTTTCAACGTATGAGTTCACTAATTATGTTAATCATTTTTTGAATAGTATAATATTCATCTTCGAGCGAGAAACCGCATTTTCCAACAATTTTTAAGAAAGGGTAAAATGAAGAAAGAAATTGAACGTCGATCTCCACATTATCATACAGAAACAATGGCGTTAAGGTTTTCGCCAGGTTCAGCTGTTCGGGTTCGGGAAAACTACTCAGTGTAGCAAACTAGATGATACTAAAAAATTTCCAAGAGAGATTTTTCAGAGATTTGAAATGAAAGTTGATAAATTATTTTCATTTCACCAATTAACACTCAAAAAATTACAAAAAAACTTCGTTAAAAACAAGGAGAAAAATCTATTCGAAACTTTATTTAAAAAACAGCAACACATACCATGGTTATTCATAAAACTACACCAAACGAACACGAAACGTAATTCGACAACCTCACCACCACAACAATCACATTATTATACGTAAGTACATCATATCGAAATACTCAACTAGAAAAAATTTGAATAAAAATTACATATATTGAACAACCGAAAGATGCCCATAATTCATCTTGAATTGGTTAATCAACAGCTGATCACTTTCGAAACACCATTCGAGAAAATTACTCAATATTTTCATCTCCTTTCTCTCGATAATAGTTTCGATGACCGTAATCTTCTTCGATAAGAAAACTTTGCTAATTTTATATTGTTTGAGTTCCTCTCTACTCTCGAAATACCAATCCAGGAACGAATTCAAATGCTTGAAATTGCATTCACTTCTAAACGTAGGTTGGTAAGGAGATACGAACACAGATTGCAGCAACAAATCGGTAAAAATATTATCTATAGGTAAGGAGTTCTTGAATTTGGTAATATTGATGTCGTCTTCTAAACACCAGACGAAAAATCCGGTCCATCGATCCATTCGTAATTCGCAAAACGTACCGTTCATTAGGATATTTTTGAAAATCAGCACCAGCTTTATTTTGATATCTTGCAGATCATCCAAATGAGGAAAGAAAAATTGCTCGATGAAGGTCTTCACTCGAGAAAATTTACCGTTATTTATATCCTGAAATAACTTCTTGACGATATCGTCATCTAAGACGATTTCTCTTTTCAACGAGACGGCCGTTCTCGCATCTGGTAAACATTTATCTATCGTTTCGTCCGTGTTTATATAGATGTTAATGTCGACGCGTAATTCGGAGACGTAAATGTATTTCAAAATATGCCTCTTGAAATCGACGATACATTTCGCATCTGGTAAATTGGCGGCTAAAATAGCGTTCAGCGAGTCAAAGTTGTGTTTCTTAATCAACTCTTTACAATGTAATTTCATCTCGCGACTGTGCATGAGGTTTTTCTTGAAGAGAGCGACTTGGTCGACGCTTGGAAAACACGTTCTAAGAAATTTATCGAGAAAATTCGCATCGTACGATTTGACCAAAATTCTGCAAAACCGAACGAACTCGGAATCGTCGAAAAAATACGCTTTTGAAGCTTCATCGGCGTCCGATAACATTCGTATGATCAAGTTGATTCGATCGACATTCGGATGTTGAAAATCGTTAAACAGGAAGTAATCCAAAATGTAGTGTTCTTCGTCGTTCAAAGCGTTACTCTTCGATTGATCCGATGCGCTGGTCCATATATCGTACAACAACGATTCGATGTGTTTCACCTTTGCTTCTTCTATTTCTATGTCAGGGTTATGAAGCAACGTTAACAAAGCGTCTATCATTCTGTTGAAAGCGTCGTTGGCGATAAAATCTCGATAACGGTGCCATATCTGTAACGCGTATCGGTTGCAGGATGGTACTCTAGCGTAGTTGGCGATTATAATAGAAGCGCACTCGGTGAACACGTTATCCAGCTGAGAATTGTCCAATTTCGATAATAAAGCCGTTTGAAATCGTATGCCGTACTTACGAATCAGATATTTCGCTTTTATAATTTGTTCTTGGCAGCTCAATCGATCGAAAAAGTACTCGATGGCTGCCCAGTTATTGACGCGAGTTCTAGTCAGCATGTAACCTTCGATCGACGTAGCATCACCGATGCGTATTTTACGCAATTCGTTTCTCGAGTAGCAACTCCAGTAATACTCGAGCGGATTATCGACGAACGTCAATCCGATCGAATTCTTATCGACGATCGCGAAACAGGTGTTGCGAATTTCATCGTCCAAACAATACATACACGCTAGTCTATACCTCTGAATATCTTTTAAATTCGCCTTCAGTAGCATATTCCGAGCGGTGGCTAAATAATCGATGGTCGCATCAGGCCTCCAAACGATCGCGTCGATAATATAATTCACCATATTAGAATCGACCAACAAGTAAAAAATACGCTCCTGATGATAGTACAGCCAATCGATTAATTCACGTTCGATAATATTTCGATAATTTCTAACCATGTTTTGCAGCTGCTCCGGTATCGGTATTAGTCTAATCGAGGCTGCCAGGCACTTTCGTACCGCATCCTGATCGACGAACGTTGCACTCAGACTGATACTTTTGAATCGATGAATGTAACACTCCTCGAGTGCTTCGAATACCTCGGAGTAGTCGGGATCGCGGTTCGTATCGCCGGCGTTGTCTAGGAAATGATCGAAGTCCCGCTGAATGAGTAATTTCTGATGGCACCAAAGCGATATGGTTATTTTGGCGGCGGCTATTTCTCTTAAAGGCGGGCACGATTTGTATACGACGAATTTATCGTCTTCGTCTTTCTTGTGCTTCGATCCAGGCGATAAGTCCGAAGCTGAGCAGGAAGCTTTTCGTTTATTCATGATGGCGAACGTTTAACGGTTGAATTGAACGTAGATCTAGAAGACGAGAAACTTCATCGTTCAGAATTCGAAGGTATGAGTCCGAATTGGATTAGAATTTCGTGAAATTAATCGAAAACTTACCTTAGAATGTTTCGCAAACGTTGTAATAATAATCGAGTAGTTTAGTTTGGTGGAAAATGACCGTATAGAAGTTATACACACAAAGCAAGCCAAAGTATAGCTGATGACGATAAGAAGAGAACTTTTTGAGTAGAAAACCAATGGAATGATATAGCTTTAGCTTCGAACGAGTAACACTGGTAGGGTACGATTATTAATTATGCAAATTAAGTAATTAAACACTTCAAATGAAAATTTATCGCGTAAGTAATCAAAAATGTGATCAACTTTAATCTCATTCTCATCATTTTTTTGAAGAATTCGACGAATCGGTGTAAACAGTGTAAACTTAACGTTGACTTGCTAAATCAGTATAGCCAATTGTGAAATACTAAAATTACCTAGTCCTCAAATACTCAAATCTCATAATATTTTATTTTATTTTCCAAGTTTCACAGTTTGTTAATATTTTTTTAAAATTATTGATTGAATTTCATCACGATGAAAAATTGATAAATCAAGTCATTGACGAGATTTTTCTTCTTAAATGCGGTACTGAATCATGCAAAATATTCTGAAGAGATTAAAATGGTATTGATGTTACTTTGTTTTCGATCAATTTAAGTCTATTTTTTCAATTTTTTACAGCTTGATTGGCAACTTATACAAGTTGAAAGTATAGAAATGAAAATTTATTCAAGTACATAATAGCAACGACTTGTTATGTTTTAATGAAACGACATCGTGCAAATTATATTTTTCAGAAAAGGAAAACCCCAGGTCACTAACCGACTCAACCAGAACATAAACGTAACATAAGTGACAAAACACTACCAGTTGCTGGCGTTCAACAAACGTATGCAATTCTTACTTCCTTGTTAATCTCAACTTATCGAGTAAGTACATTTGAGCAGGTTTCTTTACGTAAGTTTGGAGGAGAATAAAATATGGTATACGAACGAAACACAATTTGAAATTTTCCGGGTATCCGATCAGCACACATTTTCTTTCCATTAATGAGGAGAGAATACGTTTGATAAAAATTGATCAACTTTATTCTCGTTGTATCGTCTTTCGAATGGTGATTCATTATTCCCATTCTTTCGGGTAAATTTTGAAGAAAAAAAAAAACCAAACTGATGTGAAAATAATTTCACAACATTTTCACAATTTTAATAGAAAATTTCAACTTTTTCGAATTTTTTCCAGCGAACGATTTTCTGTTTTTTCTGTTCACTGAATAATCGATTTTTTCATATATTTAAAAAAAAAAACAAATTTCTTTTAAAAATGCTCTAAAAAGACGTACTATTACCCAACAGTACCATTTCAAACAGTTTTAGAAAAATCAACACCCAAAATAATTTTTTTCTGGGGACAATTTTAAAACTGATTTTTTACGAACCCCTGACATTTTTATCCATTTTTCACTTAAAGGGGGTTTTCTCAAAAACCAGGGGGGGGGGGGGGGGGGGGGGTCTGAAACTTTGGTCATGCATGTTTCGTGGTGGTACCCATCTACCACCTAAATATCAGCCCCGGATCCCTCCGGGGCAGATTCACCATGGTTGTCTCCCTATGCTCTTTATGTAACAGCATCAGAAATCGTCTTGTTGGTTGAAATGGAGTGTGCTAAACCCATTTCCATAAGAATTTTTTTTGTAATTTCAGAACTTTTCAAATCATTTTGAATTCCAGTTACCGCCGTTCAGTGACGTACCGATGGGGCGGGGGAGCTTCCCCCTGAACAAATTTTTTTACCGAAAAGTTGGGAAAATTGAACAGTTGTAATTTTCCCAACTAACGTAAAAGCAAAAAAATACAACTTTTTCAAGCTATAATTTCAACTTTTT
>FIZT01044768.1:0-16321 GCA_900065295.1 Paracoccus marginatus
ATTCTCAATGGGAAAGTCGAAGAAAATAACGTTTTGCCTTATAACTAAGGGTAGGGGAGGGGTGGGGGGCTAAAATTTTTACCACGTGGTTTTCAGACCATAAGAACCAAATTCCATCGGTTAGTTTCGAATTTCAGCTCAAGGGCATTTTCACCTATCTTAGGCGCCGGTACCATTTGCCAATTTTTCAAAATTTGTCAATTCTTAAAAATTTTTCAAAATTTTCAACATTGATTTTTCTAATTTTTATTTGATTATTCAATTTTTTTTCCAAACTTTTTTTTTCATTTTCCAAAGGTCTATTTGTGAACAGAATTCCGGTTCTTTTTGGCATTGAAATTTTCTGACCAATCAGTAAAAAATCTTATCGTGATCGAAGCCTTCGAGTTGGGTGTAAAATACGCAAAAGAACTGCGATATTGGTACAAGAGCACCACAAAAGACCACACATACCTATTTATCGAGTAAAAAACCCGATACTTTACGTACGATATCGTATATACTTGCTTGATTAACCAGGTTGAATTTTAATTTCAGTCTTTCTCGGCCAGTTTTCTCTTTCAGTTAAAACTCGATCCGAAGTAAAATGCGCCACTCTCGCGGTGTATTTTTCAACAGTTGAGACTCCAAAGACGCGCGGCAGACGTAAAGCAATATATCGCGCTAGCTATTAATCCGTTCGTTTGGAAATTTAATCTCGCCTTTCTCAAACGTTTCGTGCGGTTTATTTGTTGAATAAATTTCAGCTGATTTTAACCGGCCGCCTTTTTGTATATATTGGCCGTTTTACATAAAATGAGCGTAATACCTACCTCTGAACAGATTCTTTGCTCGTGCCTATACTCGTACACCTGATTTTAGCCACAGACTATAACCTTCGAATGAAGGCGTATAAATTGGCGATATTTTATATTTTATTTGATTTTTTTTTCTCATCATTGCTCGAGTCTTGAGACCATATAGTTTTCGAGTTTAGTTACGAAAGAGTGGGAAAAAAACTATTCCTAAAGTTATGAAAAGCGTTAAACGAGGCCATTACTGATGTCTCTCTTTTTTTTTGAAAATGATTTATCCTCTCGAAATGAACGGAAAAAGAGATATCGTAGAGGGTCAGCTACATGGAGTGGGTATAACATCACTACAGCAGAGCAGCAACATTTCCAATATTTTTAACCCCGGTGATTTATTCGTTTGATAAAATTGCTTACTCTTGAGCTTCTTTCTACGGTCGTTTTCAAAACACCACGATTGTTAATTATAAAACGATACATGCGAAGTTAAACGATACACATTTGAAATGCAGATGGTGTAGACTGTTCATCTCGGCACATAAAACTGTACCATTCGACTAGATCAACTCGAGCACACGGTTGTGAAAGTCTATAAGACATAAGTAATCGTGTACTGCACTTGTCAACCGCGAGATGTCATTAATCACCGTATACGCCGACGAACGAGGGAGAACTGTAGACGTTGAAAGTTTTCCAATTCGTGTGCAGTTTTTAGTTTTTTTCGTATAAAGCGTGGTTAAACGATAACTGTTGAGCAATTTCAATATTGATTCGAGCTCGTGTGAAGGAAATGATCGTCTGCGGAAACTCGTGAAAACAGGGTGTTGAACCAGCTTTACTAAAAATAACCCATTGATTTTCGCCTTCACCCTTACGTATAATAGTAAGCTTACTTGTCGTACACGTATCAAGATTTCACACCAGATGAGAAAAAAAAAAGAGGGTAAAAAATCAGTACATTACGTATGAAGCTATAGGTAGAGGTGTACGTATCCTCGTGTAAGAGCGAATACGTGCTTTCTCCTTTAAATTCTGAGATTCTCGTAAAAGAAATATTTTTGAAGGATTGTGTACGAATTTGAATAGTTATCGAGCTGTAGGTACGCAATAAAAAACCCAAGAATTTGCATGAAAACGATTCTAGACGGGATGAATCGATGAAGCTGACTTGAAAAAAAAATGCTGCACCAGCAAACAAACTTTTTTAAAACAAAAAAAATTTCATAGTTTTTCGCTAATTAGAATGTACTCTTTTTTGGGAGAATTCGTTCAAGGTTCGAGAATCAAGTGCGGTTACGTGACTTTTTGAAAATATTTGTCAATGGAGCTTTGTATCCATCCGTAAAAGTGAAACATACGATCTCTTTTATGCCTATTTATTAAAAAAAAAAAAAGAAAAAAGGAAAAAAGGTTACTCATCAGCAAAAATATTCAAAGTCTGGCAAGCGTGAGAGGCAAAAACAAACATCAATTACCATATCAAAGTTTTCAAACTTGAATCTCTCCTACTGCGGGACACGAGCTCGCTTACTTTATAATGTAAAAACAATGGAAGGCGGTGGCATGGCACGGCGTTTGCTGTCTTTGTACCGGTACTGTATAAGAGTTAATCATTACCGGCGAAAATGGGAAAAGTTGGTTGCCATTTTCGGTAACATGTTTTGTTATTTATCGTCACCGCATCAGAATATATACCTACCTAACGAGAATTGAGCCGAATGCCTGCCTCAGAAAGGTACAGCGAGTACTTTGGTTCAGATCCTTTTGTCTGCGAGCTCGATCGGATTTATGTATCTACTTACTTTTTTGAAATAAATATCTAATAATTTTGAACGTATAAAATTCTGCCAATTATTCCATTCGAATAAATACATTTCAACTTATTTGTTCATATATCGTGTGTACCGAATGTTTACCGTGCACCGGGCTGATATCAGCTTGTACTTAACCATATTGCAATAAAAGTAAATCGTTTTCGAATAAAACTTCCGGTGAACTAGCGAGTATTAGGTACATATGTGAATGCAACGCAAACTCGAGTCGAATTCTTCTGCGACATTGAACATATGTGGTTACATTTCGCCACTATCAACTCGGACATGATTTCGTTTCGATATTTCTCCATCCGATGCTGGCTTTTCACCGCGTGAATTAATTTCATCGCTGGACAGCTCGATGTACGTTTTTTAATATCCGCCCTGGTGCAAGTTTCACATGCGAATTTACCATCATTCTAGGTACTGCCATCGTTTGCCTGTAAGCTCATTATTTATGGCGTAATTATTGTAAAAAAAAAAATTTCGCTGTTGATTTGTTTTCGTCGTGTGTGTCGTGTTTTTTTTTTTGGTGAGTTTATTTTTTCATTTAACGCCGAGGTGTTGAATTGCATATGCGGCACATTACCGAAGAAGAAAACAAATATTTTCGGACTCAGGGTTACAGGTGATCTATCAATATTGGATTATTGATTGAGTGAAGTGTTGGTTACGCATTTTTTACCTACCTGATCTCTGATATCCGATGGAAAATTTTCTTGGAACTTCTTATTTTTTTATTTACCTGATTTGAAATTTTGTGCTTGAAAAAAGTTCAGAAACACAAATTTTGAAAATCTTGCAATTTTGTAAAATTTTGAATTTCCAGTAGGACGCGAATTTCAGCGAAATCAAAAAATTCCTGTCGTTCAGGAAAATTTACTGAACCGGAATCTCGAGAAATATTTGAATATTTCCATACTCTTGAAAAATAAGAAAAAGACGACTTGTAAAGGAAATTCCAAAATTCCAGCGAATTTTGAAATTCTCGTAAAACAAAAGATTTCTGAAAAACACAATTTAAAAAAGAAACACGAAATTCGTACAAAGCATGTAGTTTCTGAGAAATCCTTCAGGGGAAAAAATGGGAAAAAATTGTCAATTCTTGTAAAATATTAACTGCAATAAAATTAAAATATCAAAATTCCTATGAACCGTAGATTTAAAAAAATTACAAAATTCCTACAATGCCTGTAATGTCTGTTAACTTTGAAAATCCTTCACACACAAATTTAATGGAAATTATGAAATCGCTGTAAAATGAAAAAATTCTGCAAAATAGGAATGCCAAGAAAATCACGAAATTCCTGCAAAACATAAATTGCAGGAAAATTACTGAACATGATATTCCTGCATATTCGGTAAATCCTGCAAAGCAAAATTTGTGGGGGAAAATCCAAAATCCCTTTAGAAAATGAATTCTGAGAAAATTATGAAATTCCTGCAAGTAAAGAATACCAGCAAAATTAGAAAATTCCCACAAATTTTTTCAAAACTAGAGAATCTTGCAAAACACGTTTCAAGGAAATCATGAAATCACCCTGAAATGAAGAAGTTCTGCAAAATAGGAATATCAAAAAAATCGCCAAATTCTTGCAAAACATTATTCGCAGGAAAATTATTAAGCATAAAATTCCTGTATACCTCAATTGAGAAGAGAAAAATCCCATAATTCCTTCAGATCATGAATTTCAAGAAAATTGCGAAATTCCTGCAAAACATGAATTTTATGTAAATTTCGAAATTCCTTCAAGTGAGGAATTTCAACGAAATTGAAAAATTATAAAATTCTCGCGTAACAGTGTTATTCCTGCGAAACACAAATTTCAAGAATATCTTGTGAAATAGGAAAATCTTTTAAAACAGAAATTTCAAGAAAATTCCAAAATTTCTGCGAATCAAAAATTGCAAAAAAATGTCAAAATTCCTGCAAAACAAGAGTTTCAAGAAAGTGCCACAATTTTTGTAAAACAGGAATTTCAGGGTTCCGGTAAAACAAGAATTTCAAGAAAATGTCAAAATTCTTGCAAAATAAGAATCACAAAAAAATGCCAAAGTTCCTGCAAAACAAGAATTGCAAGATGACGCCAAAATTCTTATAAAATAAGAATTGCAAGAAAATATCAAAATTCCTGCAAAACAAGAATTGCAAGAAAATGCCAAAATTCCTGCAAAACAAGAATTTCAAGAAAGTGCCACAATTTTCGTAAAACAAGAATTGCAAGAAAATGTCAAAATTCTTGCAAAATAAGAATCGCAAAAAAATGCCAAAATTCCTGCAAAACAAGAATTGCAAGAAAATGCCAAAATTCCTGCAAAACAAGAATTGCAAGAAAATACCAATATTCTTGCAAAACAAAAGACTGTGCACGGCGCGGTTAAATAAAAGTATAAGAAAAAACTAAATCTTGCAAAATAAACAATTCTCGAGAATAGAGAGCATTTTAAATCAACGTCTCGAGCATTTTGAAAATATTATTCTCAGAAAAAGAAAAAGAAACGCGAAATAAAAGGATACCATGTGTTACGTAATTCCCCCATTATCACCTTCGCTTTATCGCAAACACCGCGCATCTTACCTATAAATGTATCTCGCATTCGTCAAAACTCGGTCACGAATCTTTTCACATGTTCCAATCATCAATCAAGATTTTCAAAGGTGCCACACGAGGGTGAAATTAATCAAAGTAAATTCTCGCCCCGAAACTACCTATGTATTTGCCGTCGACGAAACGTGAATACGCACTAAAGACATACGTATACGGGCGGCGTGCGGCATTCTTCTCTTCGCTAAATGGGCTTCAAACGAGCAAATCTGCGCTGCATCCGTCATCGCCATAATTTACATTATATTTCCTAATTTGGCGGGCGCGAGTCGTCGTCGTGCCGACACACCTGCCACGAAGCTTTCTCTTCGTCAAATTATTCGTTCGGTAATTTACGCTGCTCGGCTGGCTGTTCTTCTGGGTGTAAATTATCCGGTCGCGTTGTGGTTTCGCCGGCTGCTGGTGCTGTACATTGTCAGGTTAGGGAGTTGAGTTTAACCAAAGTTATACTTGCTACAAGTGTCGTAAATTTTAAAGAAACGCCAGACACTCGCTCTTAATTAAAAATTGTAAAAGTGAAATTTGTAAGTTTGTTAAAAGAAATTAAAAACTTTCGCACCGACGTTATGTCAAAAATTAAAATAAAAAAGAATAAGCGTCTTTTGCCGCGTATAGAATGAAGTTGCTGTTTGGTGTTTAAGTTCGAAAATATTCATATAGTCGAAACTTTTTCCATCATCCATTTTATTTTGTTACCTTTGGGAAAAAAGTAAGAGAGAAAAAACATCAACTTACAACCTTTTTGAAGTTCCCACATCAATCGATAACTTTGGCCAAACTAGATGCAATGAACTTTCATAAAGATTAACAAGGAAAGGAGGGGTGTTTTCTAACGTCAAGTAAATATTAGGTATCTAATCGATGCGAATTCCGAAGAAATTCAATCGTAGATTTCAAATTCATGCGTATTCCTATAGACCTCGTAACTGGTCGAAACATCTCTTACCCATATCAAACTTCATTTTCGAAATTACAATTCGGAAACGAACATCATGCGGCGTTTCGAATCACAATATTCCACCTTTCAGACATTCTCTGTCAAAATTCAAACAATCAAAAAGGGTAGATTTACCATCTACGACATCAAACGGTACCAGTAAGAAAGACCACCTATAGCGTTTCACAATTGAAAAATATCCAAAGTACCTTTCAAGTTTGCGAATAATTTTCGAATAAAAAAAACAATTAGCAATTCCCCTCTTTACGAGCGAGGGAGAGAGCGAAAAAAGAATCTTTCTACCGAGTTCGAAATCATTACCATACGTATCAAACGAGACAATTTTATGGAAACGCGTATAAATAAAAACGATCATACTGGAATGGTACGTAATAATTTTTTTCTACCAAAATCCCATAGTCGTAGAAAAAAATGCGTTAAATTGTGCGGAAATGAATGACATACATTAAATCGTACGCACGTCGGAGTTGTTTTATTAGATTTGTGAGATGGAATATATGTAAGTACTACGTGTATCTTCTGGCGTACGTACGCACAACTTCTTCGAAATGAGAATCTAAGCAAAATGTTGTTTATTAATTAGTTAATTCTCGAATGTTTAACAGGCGGCAGCCAACGAAACACTCGGCGCGAATTTCGAATCAAACTTTCAAGAAAATAAAATAACCAAGAGAGCAGAATGTTTTAAAGCTCTTCGCATTCCGTCTTCGAAATGAGAATCACTGTTTCACTTGTCAACTTTCGTGTTCACGTTGAAATGTCACCATTCCAAACACTCATTCAATATTAAAACGGCGAGAATTTTATCGTAGGTCTAATCTGTTTCAGAACCTTCTTACTTCTTACAATATTCTTCGCTTTGATACTATAAAAATGTCTTGTTATTTGAAAGTAAAAATATCAAGTGCGAAGAACGTTGGATCAAAAAAAAAAGTAGACATTTCACGAGAAGAGGGACTTCATCGCTAGATAGATAAGAAATTTAAATTAGATATTTATGAAATATCAACGATATACGTACGTATCAACTTACGAAGTGAGAATAATTACTGAACACCATATTAAATCTAAATTAAACGTATTACGTTTATGGAGAGATGCTCGAGGGAACTGAAAGAATAAACAGTCCCAATGAATATTAATCTTTGTTTCTAGAAAATTTTGTATTTTCTTGCACGGATTATTCGTCCAACTATTTATTATTTTTATGGAGTTCTTTGTTTTGCAATTTAGTTAAATTAAAACACTTTTAGTTTTCAAAGTTCTTCGTTCGCATATTTAATACGGTTTTGTTTCGCGAAACTTAATATATTTATGTACTTTATTTACCTCTTGAACAGGATGGGAATTTGGATTTCATATTTTTCTCAAATTCATATTTGGTATAAGTCTGCGTTGGCACTGGCTTCAAAATTTTATGATTTGAAACTTTCTCTGAGCTTCTTGATGCTTCAAAATTATTCGCACTTCCCAACTAATTGATAGTAAGAGTATCTTTGGATGACTTTGACACATTGGAAGGAAAGACCTCCGAAAAAGACAGATTCTCCCTGGCCGCAATCCTATGTATCTGTTTGGTACCTACCTGACATCCCAATTCCCAGCTACGCGTAGCGAAAATTTATGCTTCACCAAAATCCGATAATTTCCTCGCAATTCCTACTTTGCAGAAATTTGTTTTTATGCAGGAATCTTATGATTTTCTTGCAATTCCTGTCCTGCAGAATATTCTCATTTTGCAGAGAAAATATTTCAACTATGCCTTGAAATTTATGCTTCGCCAAAAAATCAGAATTTCCCTGAAATTCCTGCTTTGCAGATTTTTCTTCCTTTGCAGGAATGTGACTTGCAATTCCGGCTTTGCGGAATTTTCCAATTTTATAAAATTTCATAACTTTCTTGAGATTTTTGTTTTGCCAATTTTTTTTTACTTCGTGGGAATTTCTTTTTTTTTCAATTCCTGTTTCACAGAATTTTCTTCCTTTGCAGGAATTTGACTTGCAATTTTTGCAGAATTTTGTTTTTATGCAGGAATCTTATGATTTTCTTGCAATTCCTGTTTTGCAGAATATTCTCATTTTGCAGAGAAAATATTTCAACTATTTTCTTGAAATTTATGCTTCGACAGAAAATCAGAATTTCCCTGAAATTTTTGCTTTGCAGATTTTTCTTCCTTTGCAGGAATTTGACTTGCAACTCCGGCTTTGCAGAATTTTCAAGTTGTATAAAATTTTTAACTTTTATTGAGATTTTTGTTTTGCCAAATTTTTTTGCTTCGTGGGAATTTCAATTTGTTTTTCAATCCCTTTTTCACAGAATTTTCTTCCTTTGCAGGAATTTGACTTACGATTCCTGTTTTGCAGAATCCTTTCATTTTACCGAGAAAATATTTTTACCATTGTCCTGAAATTCACGTTTCCCGAAAAAATCATAATTTTCCTTAAAATTCCTGCTTTGCAAAATTTTCTTTTTTACATGAATTTTTCCAGTTTTACAAAATTTTGTAACTTCATTGCGACTTCTACCGCGAGAATTTCATTTCCTTCTCGCAATTCCTGTTTTGCAGAATTTTCTTCCTTTGCAGGAATTTGACTTGCGATTCCTACTTTGCGGAATTTTCCAGCTTTACACGAATTTCGTAATTTTTTGCAATTCCTGTGCAGCAGAATTTTCTTACTATGCAGAAATTTTGTTGTATTTCATTGCAGTTCTGTGTAATTGCACAATTTTTAATGAATTTTTATTTTTCGTACTTTTATTTTCATGCTAGAATTTTATTTAAATTTTTTAATCATTGAAAAAACCATCCAAAATGGTAATCAATTTTTAAATTTCCAATTTTTTCAACAATTTTAATTTTAAATGGTGAGATGAAACGAGGAAAGGGAGAGATGAGAAGAGGCTTCTTGTTGGAAAAAAAGAATTATTCCAAGTCTCTGCAAAAATTTATTTTTTATTTTTTGTCCTACTATATCGGGGATCAATACCACCACTCAGTTTTTCAAGAAAAAATCATTCGTCGCCAATAAAGAACCCGCCCCATTGATAGCTGGTATCATTTTTGGAAACCTCATAGGCTTCGATGCAGTTTCCCCGTATTTACTTTTCAGGGTGCGAACTATGTACTGAAGAATATTCCTTTTTCGAGCTTCTCTCAAAAGGCATTTTTTTTTTATTGGCCTGTAAAAAGATTGAAAAATTCGCCTTACGACGTACTTGGAAGCCATTAGCGTAAGTTTTCGCTAAAATTGATTTAAAATTTACGGTGACAGTTGAGCTATTTCTATAAAGCGAACGTTGCCATTAAAACCGAAACCCATGACTGAAAATATAAAGAATTTGATCTTCGCTTTCGGGTTTCGTTATATACGTACATACACCGCCGTCTTGAGCGATACACCTCCTTGAAAGCTGGCAAGGAGGTATTTTCTTTCCACGTGCAGTATTTTGCTGCCTTTTTACGGTGACATATTTTTTGCCTTGTAATCCTTATAGTACCTACTTGCTAGAAATTCTGTACATATCTTCACACCGCAGCGATCCGAGCAACACAACGGTTTGGAATATTTTTTTTTTTTATTTCATGCATCGGATTGTAAACGATACGAAAACACGAGTCAGAAGCGAGGAGAAATGGGTTTCCCGTTCGAAGACGTGTTTCAGTTCAGGGGGGAAAAAGTCGCGAAATTTTTACATTAATCAGGATCTATGCTGCCGGGGCGGTAAAAAATGGATAAAATATAATCATTACAGTCGAGTCGAAGTCGCTACTACGTTAGATTAAATTAGATTACATTTCAATTTAAAATTCCCCTCGAATATTAAACCGTTCTTCTTAGAAGGGTTTTTCTTCCTTTCGATGCGGATTTGAATTGTAAATGAAAAGTCGATTTAAAACAAAAGAAATACTAAACGAGGAAAATTGTGGACGACTCGGCGTGGCGTTCCTTCGCTATACGAGCATTTCGACTCGGGGGTCTTGGCGAAAAAATTTGTACGAATTAGACGACTTAATTTTCATAATCTCGAATGGAGCCACTAAACTGAGGATATCTTTAGGTTTTTTTCTATCCCATCTTCATGCTCGTTAATAGAATATCTTTATATTTGGAAAACGGATTTTAAACGAGTTGACGACTCGATGAAAAACAAAAGAGTAATTAGGTTATTTTTTTCGCTCTCAAAATTATACGATGAGAGTTTCGTTCGGTAAGATTATTCTTATTTCGGTGCAGTCTTTTTTTTCCTACGAGCTACGGTAATTTTTTAATAATTTCCACATGTACGAACGACGACGAACGAGCGCCCCAAACGAGATGACATTTAAACGACACGAAAATCTCCTATAATAAAAGTCAACTTAACATGCATTTAACTCCGCGAATAAATCTGTTGGCGTCGGCGCCAACGACCAAGATATCATACACGCTCTAGCGAGTCTCGTCCATCATCCTAATGAAAATATTTCTTTTCGTTAGTAAATCTCGACCGTGCTCGCCTTTGGTTCCCTTCCAGCTGCGGTAATGAAACTCAGATCTATTTCAATTTTATATCTTCGCCGGGTAATCAATTTCATTTTAACAGAAAGCTACAAGTACCATGTACCTATATTTACAATAATAGATTTTTTTCCCTCAAAAATTGCGTTTCGTCATTAAAACTACACAATCTTTAGCTCAACTCGATAGTAAAAGTATCAAGACTAATATACCGGGTATAGGTACGTGGTACAATGCATTAAAAATGAACTAAAACATTATCTTTTCATGAATCAAACAAGTAGCACAAGAATAAACTCGGCTTGCGACGTATTAACGCTTAAATTTTTCATATACTTAAAAAGCAAACTCATCTTTTGTGAAAGGAAAAAATCTCAACGTCGTCATTGTACAGTTGTACACCTATACGCTTTTACTAAATACACCGAAAGAGAATTTTTTTTACTCTTGACGAGGAAGGAATCTACATGATGGTCGGGGGAGGAAAGGCTGTTTTATTCAAACACGCCGAAAAATAGAGGTACACTGTATAATATACTCGAGCAACGTCGTAAAAGAAGCTTTAGTTTTAAGTGTCGATTATTTTCCAAAATGGAAGCTGCCTGCAAAAATGTTTTATAATCTCGTTTCCCTGTTACATTTACTTTTATTTTCATTACTCGCGTTCTTTTTTTATAGCCGGTTTTTAGAAATGAAAATAAAAATGAATAATCGATAGATATATACCTACGTATAAATATAGTGTTTTTCCGAGGTATACGAGTACGGTACGCGCCGTATTAAATTGCTGTACAAAAAACACAGACGTTATCGCAGCTGAACCGGAAAATTAAAGGAAGTACTATCAACCGCGATTTTCGATTTACTCTTGTATTTTTTTAAAACCTTCGCAATAACGTTTGGGAAATTTTACAAAGCCAAAAATTCGTATTTTTTTGGGGAAAAAAATCTCTTATATCGAAACCATAATAAAACCGTTGTAAAAAATTTAATACCGAATTTCGGCCCAACTCATTAAAAATATATCTGTAAAAATAAAACTCGTTCGAAATGTTTCGAACTGATAATTTTTACTACTTTGAAAATATCATCGATATACCTTTTGCAAAAATTTCGAATGGTCGCAAAAAAAAGTTTTCGGTTAATAAAAAATGTCGTAATTTTTACACGACTGGCGCCTAATTCCTTCGAAAGCTTTTCTTTCTTTCTTTTTTTTTTTTTAGATTTTTCGTCCTGCCGTACAACATGCGGTTAGAATGCTGTGTAAATGTATTTCAGTGATTTTTTGTACCTGAGCGTATACCTATATTTTTTAAAATACGACGGGAATTATGAAAAATGATGGAATTCCTGAAATTCCTGCGCAGCAAAAAAATTCTGCACACAGGAATCAACAAAAGGATCGAAAGGAAGTCATAAAATCCCGTAAACTAAGAAAATTTTTCAAGAAAATCATGAAATTCCCGTTGGCTACAAAAATTCTGCAAAACAGGAATTGGAAAAAAAAAGGTCTATCAGCTAAGAATATTCTGCAAAATATATGAATTCCACAAAGTCATAAAATCCATTCGGAACCAGAAAATTTTGCAAAGTAAGAATCGCAAAAAAAGTTCCAGCAAAGTTGAAAAATTCTGCAAAACAGGAATTTCAAAAAATCATGAAATTCCTCTTGAACGAGAAAATTCTGCAAAGTAGAAATTGCAAGGAAATTATGAAATTTCTGTGAAGTTGAAAAATTCTGCAAAGTAAGAATTGCAAGAAAATTACAAAATTCCTGTAAAGTTGGAAAATTTTGCAAAACAGGAATTTTATGCCTTTCATACAATTCCTGTTTTGCAAAATTTGCAACTTTACAGGAATTTTGTAATTTTCTTGTAATTCTTACTTTGCAGAATTTTTCAACCTTACAGAAATTTCATAATTCCCTTGCAATTCCTGCTTTGCAGAATTCAAGAATTGTTGTTTTGCTGCAGAAAAACAAAAATTGCTGAATGAAAAATATTCCGTAAAATTCCTGCACTCTAAAAAAATTCTGCAAAACAGGAATTGCAAGAAAATTCCGAGGTTCCCGTAAATTGAGAAAATTCTGCATAATGAGAATTGCAAGGAATTTATGAAACTTGTATAGAGCTAGAAAATTCTGAAATCACAAAAAACCATAAAATTTGTGTAAAGTAAAAAATTCTGCAAAACAGAGATTGGAAATATTGAAAGGAAATGATGAAATTTCTGTTAATCATGAATTGAGAGAGCTGAGTATCAAATCTTTTCTCTCTGTGAATGAAATTTCTGTACACAGGTGCAGCAAGGAAATTCTGTAAAATAGAAATTACAAGAAAATTTTTTGAAATTCGAAAAAATTTTAATTTTCCAACAAATTTGTGGTCGAAGAAGGGAGAGGGGGTAGAAATCTGAAACATACAGGTAAATAATGTGATGAAAAAAATTCAAAAATTCAAAATTTTGTGGAAAATTTTTTTAAATCAAATTTTGTCTAAAAAAAATCACATTTTAAATTTTTTCAAAAGTTTGATTTTTTTCAATGTTTTGAATTGCAAAATTTTTTAAATTTTCAAAATTCAACAAACCATTGAACTTTTTTCAATTAATGTTGGACGGTTTTTTGATTTTTTTTTTTTTTTGAATGAATTTTTTGGAAATGAAATTTTTCACAGGAACATTTGAAAAAATCTCAAAATTGGATGCGAAAATACCATTTTGCTCCAAACAAAATGCATAAGTACACCACTACAGGTTTCAGCCTCTCACGTCCCAACGTACGAAGCGTCGCGACACGTGCTCCAATCAGCTCGGCATCATATTTACGGCAAACTGATTAGGCAATACATTCTACTCAATCGCGTGTCGCCGCCCAACGAACGACTCTACATCTTCATAGTTCGTTATTTATTCGTAATCTACGTAATTTTACTTCGTGTCGCAGCGGTGGCGACGCGATATAGGCATCCAGGCATCTCTTACGAGAAGGTAGAACGCGAATTTTCATACGCCACTTATCGACCTTTCGTTTCTTTCCTAGGTTTTGGAAAAAGCGACCTTTCACGAGCAGCCCATACGCATAAATTATTCGTCTATTCCATGAAAGGTCGAATACGAAGAATGAAAACCATTATCAAGAATATTTTGCTTTCGCTTTCGCTAAACAAATACCCTAAGGAATACCTATATCGGGTAGGAAATTGCACTTGTTGCCCTCGGTTTCTTGTTTCCGGTTTATCTTCGAAACCTATACGTACCTATACGTATACGTACAACGTTGTAAACTCGGTCTTGACGAAATTGGCCGCATATTTTATAATTTATTCGGCTTCTTCGATAGTCGTTATTGTGGTGGTTAATTGTTTTGGATAAGTAAAGGGAAAACCAAACTTCGATGCCAACAAGTTTTACAACAGTTTTTCGTCGTTTTGTTTGAATAATCTAAATCGTACCACCGCCGCTCCGAAGTTGTTAAAAATTCATTCGAACGAGCGAGCTATTTTTAAAATAAAATAAAAAGTTTACAAAATGCTCGCCATTTATAACTCTTCAAAACTCGTCGTGTGAAATTAACCAACGCCTACGTGAAAAATGAAATTTTTTCATTAACCCCGAGTTGAACAACTTCGAAAATACGCCCATTATTAACCTTTTTATGGCCTTTTTTCGTCTCGATTTCGCTTTCGAACAGTCAATAAAATGACGCGGAATGAGGGAACAGCCGTCTTGACGTGTTTTATCGATACATCACATGGTGTAATGTAATTTGCTGGCATTTTACGTCGTTTAAAAGAATATCGCGAAAGTTGTTCGACGATGCAGCTTTTTAAGTAGGTGGGTGTTTTCCCTCTTTTTTTCTTGTACGTGCGGTAATCGTGAACGCGTCATTAATAATCCGCAAGAGTCATTTTGTTGTTTTGAAAACGCGCCAATGAACTCTTAAATTTCATGTCGATGTAGACGTCGATGACATTATAAGGCCTTTCGAGCAACTAGACTGTAGACCCTCGATGAAGCGTTCGAGAGCTACACATTCGCCAGTATTGTTTTCGATGCAAATTTTCCTAACAACGAGCTAAGTCGTGTTGTTGAAATAATCGTCGGGAAGGGGCGTCGTTTTGGCCTCGATGAGTTGCAATTTTCATTTTTTGGGGGGGGGGGATTTTTGGGTATTTTTTGAACCCCTTTTGGCCTTCTAAATTGATTAAAATGTCAATAAAATCGTTCGAATAAAACACGATAAATTTTGAAAAAATTTTCCTACAATTAAACTGCAATCTTGACTTGGCTCCACACGAACGCATCGCAAAAGACTTGCACAGATTTGCCAACCCGTCATAAGCACGCCGAAGACTAGGCACTGGGGTGTTATCGCATTAAGTCTGTGCGAGCCAATGACGGTGAACGACCGTCACACAACGGCGATTCCCCTCAAATTCGATACCGAAATCCGACGAGAAACTCCGGCTCGGGCTCCGGGTACGCGATATTTGTAACTGGAATTGGCAAAGCTCAAGAATAAACGTGATAAACCAAAGGGTAACTGTATCGAAGAAATAATCTACTTAGCATTTTCTACCATTTCAATTTGTTTAATAGGCAACCTAAGCTTACAGATTTAGATTCCGATTCTACGACGTCGATATTACGTACGCGTACGACGAGCAACGAAAATGTAGGTAGTTATCGTGCTACGAAAAGTCATTCATAATAAAATTCGCAGTACTTTCGATAAACGTTCATTTTCGTTTCATTTTTGTCGGCTTACAATGCGGATATTTATTTTACCGAAATATATAACAGTTTCGTATGAATGAGAGTCATTAACTCTCGGCTTATATGCTTAACATTTCACTCGCAACATTTTTCTTTCACAAATCGCATGTAATAATAAGCCAACTGCGAGGTCGACAAACGCAAAGTATATATTCAAATTGTAGACTGCGTTACGTTACGGCGCGTTCCCCAAACGTAAGCCCGACTTCCAGTCGTTTTGTATACATTATACAGTAATAAAGGACCGAAGAAAAGTTTCGTCTGCGCTAGAAACCTTCATTTTATCAAAATGGCTATGTATGTTTCCTACGTATACGTATTATATGAGCTCTTGAGCGGTTGATAAATACGTAAACTTTTTTCATATTTCAATCTGAGACACCTTTTGTCAAACTTGGCTCGATATTAGTCTCATAAAACATTAATTAGGGTCACAAATCTTACGAAATTGCCGTCTCCAATGAAAATATCGACGAGTTTGTCGCGTGTTTAGGGCTATACGAGTGTTTGATAGGCGAAGCGTCGATATTTACCGACCTTTTCACTTGAGAGCGTAAATAGTTTGTAGCGTTTTTCAACGGTTTATGCGGTCGCGAAAATCAGGGCGGAAAGAAAAGACCAAAAGGATGTATTTTATGAGGATTTCGAAATTGCGTGAAAAATTTTCGGAGTTCCTTCAGCCCCCTAAAAAAACCACCAAAGGGTCTAGCCCGCTAAGGTAGTGAAAATTGCCTTCAGCGATTTTCGCGAATCGGTCGTATTTTCAAGTAAGTACAAGAAAAATAAAATTTTTCGGCGTATCAGTACTTCCCAATTTTGACTTGGGGAGGCGTGACCTTGAAAAGTGCGATTTTCACTCTTTTGGCTCTGGCTAACG
>FIZT01044769.1:0-11415 GCA_900065295.1 Paracoccus marginatus
TTTTAAGCGTGAATAAGGGTTTCTCACACCATTTTGACTTGCTAAAAAACACAAAGAACAGTGTTTTTTTCAAAAGGAGGTGCACTTTGGGGACCTCCTGCTCCCCTCCCCTTGCACCTAGAGGCCTCAAATTTTTTTTTGGATGTCCTCCACTCAAAGTAAATTACCCCACCAAATTTGGTCAAAATCAAAGGCATGTTTTTTATTTCACTCCACCCTAATGTACCTTACCTATGTCAAAAAATAAAATTTTTACCCGCTTCAGCTAGACGTCTAAAATTTGGTTTATACCCTGATTCTGATTCGCCGAATCGACTGGAAGCGGTTTCGAGTCATTCTGAAGCCTTCAGCAAGTTATGGAAAATTCCAGAAGCTCAAAAATACTCAGAAACCTCTGAAACCGGATCCAACCGATTGGGTGTGTCAAAATTAGGGTATAAAGTAAATTTCAGATTTTTACGTCGACGCGTTGGTATTATGAGAATTTTAATTTTTTTTACGAAATTGAACGTCTGGGATAAAATTGTGGTCTTGAACTGGAAACTGATAATTTCGAAAAAAACCTATCGGAATCGGTCAAAGGGGTCACCAACATGCATCGATCGCGTTTATGCGTGCTGATCTGAAGCAAACTTTTGAGGGTTTTAAAGCATTTTTGAGTTTCTGGAATTTTTCAAAATTTTCTGGAGGCTCCAGAATGGCTCGAAACTGCTTTCGATCAATTCGGCGAGTCAAAATTAGGGTAGAAACCAAATTTCAAACTTCTAGCTGAAGTAGCTAAAAATTTTATTTTCTTCAACTTGGGCCAAAAATCGATTTTCAAAAATTCACCGAAAATCAGGGGATGCAGCTTTGTATGCTCCATCGATTTGTCTTAGTTTGGTGTCAAAATCTGTCTGCCAGTTTGGGTACTTTCCTAGCAAGAAGTTTGTAAGAATTGAATTTAAAAAAATGAATGAAACAAAAAAATTAGGAATTTTTTATAAGTAAAAACCTTCCAAAAAAAAGAAATTGAAAAAATAAAAATTTTACGAATCCTCAAATCAACTGGTAAAAATTGTGAAATTTTCATAACTGAAGATTTCTCGAATCGAAAAAAAAAATTTATTCAAAAAGATTGAAAGTTGAAAAAAAAAATAGCGAGTAAAAAATCGATGAAAAATTAAGAAGTCTCAGAAAATTGAATGCAAAATGTGCGATGAAAAACTGGTAAAAATTGTTAAATTTTGATCAACGGAAAATTTTTTTAAAAAAGCATACAATTTCAAAAAAATGAAAACGGAAAATATTCATAAGAATGCTCAAAAGTTTCAAAATTTTTACTTATTTAAAAACTTCTAAAAATTTTCACGTTTGAAAATGGTGAAAAAATTTTCAAAATCGTTGACTAATAAATTGTTGAAAAACAAAGAAAATTGTAAATCCCCCCATTTCGAGAAATGAAGGGTGGAAAATCAAAACGTGCTAAGTGCCATTTTTAACGAAATTGAGTTAATGGCCGAAATGGGTGCTAAATGTCATCGCCGATCGACTCCACTATGTGCCATGAGTCGATTCAGTCTCAAAGTTGTGTAAAATCACTAAAATCAAGAAAAAAGATAGGAAAAGTGCTAAGTGCCTGGCCGTGTTGCCCATAGTGCTAAGTACCATTTCCATCTTATTCATCTGGAAATTTAATTTTCTAATGAAAAATCCATAATTTTCTTACGTAATAAAATTTATCTTCTAAAATTCAATTTTTCACAGCGTATTTAAGCTCATTTCGGCACTTGGCACCTGAAACGCATTATAGCACTTGGCACGTTTTGATGGGCCTCCAGTGAAGGCACTTAGCACTGTCCTAAAATTTGCAACTTCCTCACTCCCCCACTTACGCATCAGAATAAACTTTCCTTCGTCCTATCCTGAAGTAGGTTGCAAATGGCATGAAAAACGAACATGAGATGTCTTAGCGAAGTTCATAGGTTCTGAGAACTTTGGCACAGTTTTTTTTAATTATCCAAAAGTTTACAAAATGGCACTTGCACGTTTTGATTTTTCACCCTTCAAATATAGGTATGATGATGAAAAAATTCACTTTTTCAGGCAAAAGGCTGCGTGCATGGCGAGGCTGAGTGCAAAAATAAAAACATGAAAAAAATACTCGTAGATTTCATAAAACTTGAAAGATCTTGATGAAAAATTTGAAAACCGCATCTTTTGGTAAAAAAAATTCAAAGTTTGACAATATTGAACATTTTTAAAATTTTCATAAAATCTGACTATAGGAAGACTGTAAAATTAAAAAAAAGTAATTAAATAAAAAATTAAAAAATTTTGAATAATTATTAATTAATGAAGAATCAGAGAGAAGTATTAATTCTTCAATTTCGAGAAATAGAAGATGAATAATCTCTTAGCCAAAGGACTGAGCACAGCGAAAATTATTAGAAAAAGTGGCTAGTTTTAAAGACCAAGTCATTTTCGAGAAATGAGTAAATTTTTGAAAAAATTTGAAAAACAGGGCATTTGTAAAATTGAAAAATTGAAAACATTTGTAAAATTTGATTAATTGAAAAAAAATGAAACTCTGAAAAAATAAATTTTGTAATTTTTGAAAAATTGCATTTGGTTAGATTTTGGAGTAACCTAATGTTATGAAAATTCTGGCTGATGGCTTGAAATTGATTACCCATTTAATTTTTGTTTCTTCTAATCGAAATTGGTAATTTCTAATCTCAATCAAAGTATTGAAAAAAAAATTCAAGAAACACTGCAGTCGAATTTATTTGATAAAAATCGCGATTAAAAAAATAAAAACATACTAAAGAAAATAACTCGCCAGGCGATGAGAAAAAAACGCATTAAAAACTAATTCTTTCGCAAAAAAAAAAAAAAAAAAAAAAAACTCTGATGATAGAAAAATGTAAAATAAACACGAAACGAGTGTCTTTTTAAAAGACTCGATAATACGATTAAAAAATAAAAATGGTTTTCAATAAAATCACGTGCACGAACTAGCTAAAACTCGTTTCCAAATTTCTTCCGGCATATCGATCATCTGTTGGATCACCTTTCTTTGAAGTTTTTCCTCCGAGAATGTTTTCGAATTGAAATTCTCGACTAAAACTGGCGTAAATGTCTTGGACACCATGTACGAGTTCATTTTGCAATTCGGCGAATTGGCGACTTTCTGCAAGTGAAGAATTAGAAAAGCCAACGTATCTCGATTTTGAATCGGAAGTTGGAACAAATCTTCCATCAGATCGTCGTACGAAGGGTTCTCTTTACGTTCAGCTCGCACGTGCTTGACTAGCCTTTGGAAATGCGTGCCTGGTATTAAAGGCGGATTCAACGACGATAAGAATTCCTTGAGAAAAGCTGCCACCACTCGGGGATGAAAATTATTCAAATTCGGCACTCCTTTGCCTTTGTAAAACTTATCTTTAAGAGATTTCAAGTTCGAGTCGTACACTTGTAAGCCGTACAGTCCGGATAAGTTCAAGCCGTGGGATTCGATGTAGTGCGCCGCGTGGAAAATGATACCTGGTATCATCGGCTTGAACGGCGTAGGCGGGCAGAAATCTTTCAAATCGGACGCGTTCCGTTTCATCACCGGAGTTGGTATGCAAGGCTTGGGTAAATGATCGTGGCATTTTTCGTGTACGATCGCCTTACACGAGATACATTTTTGAGCGTGATGGCCGCATTGAAGTCGCGTATCGCAAACCATACAGTTATCACCCATGACGACGATTTTCGATTTGTATTCGTGCGGTCGACTTTTAATCGAATCCCAGATTTCGCCGAATATAACGATGCTGCTATTGGAACAATTATCGCTCGAAGTAGCGGCCGAGGTCTGCGTGCTGAGGTGTATCGACGATACCACAGATGAATGCCTCGAACAGCCGGGAAACAAGTGCCAATTATCCGATTCGGTGTCCGAGCACGAGCAAGCTATCGCTGACGCGTCCGAGTCGCTGGACCACGCGTGAATGGTGCCGATTCGATCGAAATTCGATAACTTTTGCGATACGATTTCTTTCATGGTTTGAGGAATTTCGCGCGATTCCATCACATGGTTCGCCAGATTATCTAGCTTCTGTCTCATACGATCTCTTCGCTGTAGCGCTCGTTTGTTTTCCTTTCTTTCTTGCTTTAACACGAGCGTAGCGTTCGTTACCTGGCGTTCGAGTTGCTCTTTACGTTTCAAAGCCAAATCCAAGTCTTTCCTCATGCGAGCGTTGGTCTCTTCCATTGTAGCGATTTTTTGCTGGATGTCGCTCACCGCGCAGTTACGAGCGTACTTGAGAAAACTTCGAAGCTCGTCGTCGGTGTATTCTTGGAGTATGTTTTCCAAACAGCATATGTCGTCGAACGGCCTCACCAACTTCGAATTCGACATCGCGATTACTGTAACACGAATAGATGAGGTTTTAATTAAGTCTTCCAAAAATGATTCGAAATAGCGAGACGTATTTACGAGCGATACGACCAGTATTTGGTTTAGTTTTGCGAGACGATTTATCACAGGTTTAAACGAGATATCATCAATGTTGCACTTACTCGGTGTAGATGTGCTTTAGAAGTGAAAATTGGAATTATTTTTAAACTGCACTGGATACGAATTGAAAAAGTTACGTTGAATTTTTACGGTTACGTTCAAAGTACATAAATTCACCTCAAGCAACTAGGCACAAACTAGGTTGTGATAATGAAACGAAAATACAATACCTAATTGAATGTTCAAATATTTCCATACTTCTTATCGTGATAAAATCAGTGCCTGTTGAGTTGTGAATTTCGTTCGAAAACTTTTCTCAGTCTTGTAGCTCAATTGACCATCCGATTTCGTTGCATTTTGTGACCGTCGCTCGTTGTCTGTGTTATTTTCAAGATACATCGTGAACGTGTGGTGTAAGGTGAACTTATTGAAAATTTTCAAATTCGTCTCTTCATCGTGTTTTTTAGTCAAGTGTGCTCTATTGAAAATTGTCACTCTTGAAATTTTCCACTCGAAGGTAATTTTCATCATTTTTCTATTAAAAAAAAATCGTAAATGTTCGGATTTTTAATACGCATAAAGTTCTGTACATAGCCTACTTGTAAAATTTCGTGAAACCTCAAAATTATAATTTGTTTCGCTTCCTGTGCACCTTGGGCGTATTATAGCTTTTCAAAACGCATTGTTCGTTCAACCAACGAAGTTGAAACAAAAAAAAATTGAAATAAATCCCATAAAATAGACCATATCTAGGCACTGTACCGCCCCAAGTGCATTTAGAAAGCCTATACAAAATACCGAGTGTAGGTAAGGTATACATACATATGTACATATAGATTTAAATTACAAATAGTAAATCGGTAAGGCACGTTCGTCGATATTTTTTCCTCATCGTATCGGTTTAATGTAATGAAATCGAATGCTATTAGTGTAAAGTAATTTTACAAAAGGAAAAGCCACGTTTGAAACAAAGCGGCGAGCCGATTCGCGGAAAATAATTTAGTCATTCTGACATTAAACAGGGGGTTCTCTCATTTGCCTAGCCGCCAGCATTACGTCTTTACGTACATTTAATGATGTTATTGAATTTATGATTGCACCTTAATGTATGACCCTCGTTAGGCTTCTGATTTGTTATACATTATCATAATATACCGACATAAATACCCATTTACTAATCTAACTCCTACATCTTCGGCTTCTTTAGCCAGTTTGAAGTAACAAATTTTCAATATTGTGCCGCGCAACTGCATGTACGACGAGTACGTGTTTTTTCCCCCCTTTCTATTGCGTATACGTAGAGGTAGACCTAGACGTACGTCTACCGATATAGGTAGGTACGTTGAAAGTAAACGGAAATTACCTTACTTCTTTCTAGACTCTTTACGCGTTCGATTAAAATATAAAAAAATATTACTATTGTAATATATCCCGAAACATGTTGCTCGTTTGTAATTGTAAAATATCGCGAAGCTGGTTTATAACTTTAATCGCGATTTTTTTTTATTAACTCGTTTGTTATTATGTACGAGGTTTCTGTAAGCGATAGTCATCCGATGCTCGATTTACATCATTCTTTGATCGTCTACCGAGTTGAAAGTGTAGATGTAGGTTAGATGAGGGTTCGATAATGGACTTTATCCTTTCGTTAGATCAAAATTGAAATTGGAATAATTTATTTATTTGATTTCATTATTCCATTGATTTTTCAAGAACCCAAAAATGGCAATTCAAGTATTGGGATTGGAGTTCTTCTCGAAGAAACAAAAACATTGAAAACTCGGAATAATAAATTTTTTTAAAAAATCACAAATTCAATTTTTCATCAAAATCTAAAAATTGAATGAATTCAACTTGGACAAAAACTTTAGATAAATAATAGATGAATTTTTGAAAATTCAAAATTCATAATCCTTTTGAATAAAAATTTTTGAAAAAAATTCATCATGAAAACTGAAAAACCAATCAAAAAATGAATTCATTTTCCAAAATACTAAAAAGCAACATTCGAACGAAAAAAAATCCCAAAATTCTTTCCTGATTTTTTTACACGAATAATAAGTCATACCTACACCTTTCTTTCAGACAATTGCCAACACATTCTGGTACGGATTCGGTACCTACACGGTAATATTTCATCGAAATTACACTTAATCCTTTCTTTCCCTATAATCGGGGGCAAAACGAACGATGAAAATTTAACAAAAACTGGTTTTTTCAATTTACTCGCCAGCACGCACCGTTAATAAATTTCCACGAGGAATTCGTTGATCCGTATAACAAAGTCTAGGCCAGTGTTAAATACCACATCAATCACACGAAAACAATCGTGAACCAGTTTTGAGATGGATACAGCAACACTGTACGAGTACCGAAACGCAACGTGTTTTCTAATATTCAAATTATAACGACGTATTAGGTATATCGCGCGTATTTCCAAAATATTTCCTATTTTTTTTAATTTTCATTTTGTACGCAACCAAAGAATGCGATACCTATGTTGAATTTACGCGCGCCCGATGCGGTATTCCCGGTACTTGTAGTACATTTTTTTGCCTCGCTTCTTCACTTCGAATGCGAGTAACTTTCGTACAGCGGGTATGAGCGTATATATTTTCGGACACGATTAATTTCCCAAGCATGTTCGAGAGAGTTAGATGATTAGGCCCTAATTAAAGGCGCACATAGCAAACTGCCCATAGCGCTCTCATCATTTAATGTTGAACTCGTTACACTTGGTACCATCCCTTTCGTGTGTGTATTAAGAGTCCGAATCATGAGAAAACGCGGGTATTTACCGAAAGCAAATCACCCGAGTCCGGAGCCGAGCATAATTACACGTTATCGTGGTCTTATGTCAATGTTAAATACTCGTTGAAATATTGCAAGACGAATACGATACCCCGTACTTGCGTATATACTACGGAACAGGTACGTCACCCACACCTTTCATTTAGCCATTTCACGTATTAACATATTAATGAGGCGTGTACCGTGTATCTGCGTCTTATGTGTATATACTCTAACTTATGTGCGGTGTACACTTGTGAAAAAAAATCGGACCAATTATCAAGTTTGTTAATAGCGAAATCGGCGCTTTTTACCTATTAATTTTCTTGTAAAATGGGATGAATGTTATTAACTCTTCGGGCTGTATCGGTAATACAATAACAAACCTATATAGGTATTCGATGTAATAGCGAGTTAATCAGAGCTCATTACATACGGGCTGCTGTTGCATGATAAATTTTATAACCGCGACATGATTTATATATCCTCGTGGATTAAATTTTTCAACTCTCGGCGTCTCACATTTCTCCATCACAAGTCTACGGTAGAAAAATTTCGATGGCGGGACATTTAATTACGGAGACGAGGTCGCGAGCATCGCGTATAATGTCGATCTATGTGTTAATTAATTTTGAAAGCCGATTATTTTTGATTTGTCTTATTATCCTGTTAGAAAAATTTCAACTTTCGATGTCACCCGAGGGTGTGAAAAACAACTTGTTACGAATAAATTTAATGTATTACAGCGAAAAAGGAAAAAAAAAATACAACCTTGCATAATTTGTACTACATTTATCGCCGTCGTTGTTAACTATTTTTCCTCTTCTGCTCTTAATCGAATACCGGCCAACGGTTTTAACCTTGTTTTAATAATATATACATTGTTCTTTAATAGGATTTTCGTATACATTGAACTTTTTGAACATGACGAGACAAAAAATCGATTTTTCAGGTGTCAAATTCGAGAATATTTCTTTAGAACTCGAATAGGACTTTGCTATTTGAACAGAGTCGACATTAAATAAATTATAAAAATACTATAATGGCACATTATTTACCTAGTGGAACAGCTTGCCAATCAATTTCTACATTTTACGTAACGAAATCAACATATCTTATCTACTCACCATCTGAAAACAGGAAAAAAAAAAAAAATACGTGCATGAGCAAATTGAAATCGTACGAAATTCTAGTTCTAAAATTACATGGTACCTATCTATCTACCTACCTACATATAAGTCATGTACATAAATTACGTATGACTCAGGAGTTACGATTAACAGAAAAAATTCTGCTGTTCTAAATTAATTTTTTTCCTTGACTGAAAAAATTTCGAGAAATTGTACCCAAATAATCCGTGTCATTTCTGTAGACTCAAATTTTATTATTAAATTCAGGGAAATTTTCAACAAAACACAAAATAAAAAAATTCAAAAAAAATGCACCAATAAATAAAAATTAACAGTAATTTCCAAAAAATTTAATGAACGGAAATGTTAATTTATAATGTTGGAAAAAATTGAAGAAAATAGTGAAAGAAGAGATTAACTTTTTACAAAATTCTCATAAATTGGTATGAGGCTGAAATTGGGAAGAGGAGAGACATGGTGTCTACCAAATTACGAAACTCAAATTTCGCACTTTTTTCGTGTTTTTTTCGTACTTACATTCCAAATATTTAAATTTCAGTGACGCACCGAAAGCATTTTCTAGAGGGAGGAGAATTAGTGAAAGTCCCAACAATTTTTCCCAATCTGATGAATTTGTCAAAATTTCGAAAAAAAAAACTGAGACCGGATTCGTGTTCAGCGACCTCGAATTAGTACAAAAAACATTTTATAAATTTCGTAACAGGCCAGGGGAGAGTTTTCGAAAATTTTTCAGGGCTGCACATGATGATGGTTGTTCACATGCATTTCTCAAAAAAAAATATTTTTGCATTCCCCTCATTAAAGAAAGAAACAACACTTTTCCCTGACTAATTTTGAGTCGTAAAATTCGAATTTGGCACTGAAATTAAGTTTACTGGATATTTTTTCAATTTTTTTTTGAACTGAAAATCTAGAAATTTCCAACACCCATATTTTATTTGAAAAAAGTTGATGATTTTCAACAAAGCAAGGGCGAAAATTTTCAGAAATTTTTTTCAAAAAATTAAAATTTTAGCTTGAAAAAGTTGTACTTCTCGCTTTTTTGGGGGCAAATTTTTAACATCGAAAAAAAATAATTACAACTGTTCAATTTTTCTAACTCAAGTCCAATTTTCTCAACTTTGAAACGAAAAATTTACTCCCCCCCTCTCCTATCGGTACGTCACTGTTCAATTCGTCACAAAGGTGTTTATGACATCTCAAATTATGCCAAGTTAGGAACTTTGGTGGATTTCGTCGAAAATCAGGAAAAAGAGGAAAACAAAAAACGAGGGAAAATTCTTAGAAAGCTGTAATTTTTGGTCAATTTTTACCATTTAAATTTCGTACAATTTTGATATTTTTTTCGTATTTTTTAGACCCATTTTCAGATTTCGTAGTTTTTTCGTAATTTCGTAGTTTTTTCGGCTGGTAGACACCACGAGAGAGAGAGAGAGAGGAAAGGGGTTGTCATTCGAATAATCAAATCAAGTAATAAAAACAACAAAAAAATCAAAATTGAAAAAAATTTTTAAATGATAAGAATGGATTTCGATGAAAAATGATGAATGAAACATTTCTGCACCACTAGAAACTTGATTCAAAAGTTATTGAAAGAAAAATGAGAGAAAATTTCAAAAAAGTAACTAAATTTTTGAAGAAAAAAAATTAAAGGAAGCATAGATTCTTGAAAATGTTGAGCAGCAGTGGAGGGAGGGAAAAGGTCGAGTACTATGTTTGAGTAATTCTTATAAATAAGTAGGCAAAAAAATGAAAACAAAAATTGAAAAAAATTTCAATTTGAAAAAATTAGTGACCAAAAAAATTTTTAAAATAGAAATGTTGGTCTGGAATGTTTAAAACAAAACTGAAAAAAATTATTTTAAAAACGCCACTCAAAATTTTTGGAAAAATTGGACAACAATTTTTTTTTTTTAAATAATCATCTCCAAAAAAAATTAATAAAAGCAAACGGATTCATTTTCTACAAAACTGTTGATCTCGTAAGCTTCCCTAGTGAAAATATCGAGTGGGAGTGGTGGGGAAGGGAATGAATGAGGGACGATTCAATACTAAGTTTAAGCCATTTGTGTAGGCATGTAATGTATTTTAATCAGATAAAAAAAAAATCAAAAAATATCAATTTTCAACAAGCGCAAAAAAAATTTGCAAAATATATTTATGAAAATCCATCTTCAAGCTTTTCTAGTTATCCAATTATTTTTAAAAATTACAACTCATTATAAAATTTTGAATTTTCAAACTTTTTACCATTTTCAATTTTTTTTTTTTTTTTCAATTCAAAAAAATACTTACTAAAAATTTCAATTTCTCACTTTTTTTTTTAAAAATTTTTTGTCGAATTCATTTTGAAAATTATCATGATTTTTCAAAAATGGAATTTGCCCGAGCAGAACAATATCGAGAATTTTTTCCATTTTCACTGGAAATTTATAATTTTTTTTTTCTCAAAAAATAGGTAAATCTATTTTGATGAGGATGAATGAAACAGACCAAGTACAAAGCAAAAAAATTCTCAATTTCTGTTTTATAAATTGTGGTGGGACTCTTTTTAAAATTTTATTTTCAAATAACTTGATCAACTTGGTAATGGTAACTCAAAATTTGTAAACCTTGACCCACTGTAGTGTCTTTTTAAGATTTGCCATACATTAGGTATTTTGATTTTTACATGAGTGCTGCAGGAAGTTGACTGGGTATATTTTTTCTAGTTTTCGTCCTGAGAACGGATTTTAAAATTTTCTAGTGGAAATTGGTCCTTATGGTCTAAAAACCCCATGACAGAATTTTTAGCTCCCCACCACCCTCCTAACCTCTTTTATGGGGGTGAAACATCGATTTTCTTTGAAATTTTTGTTTTTGTAGTTTTCAATCGAATTTTGTCAAACTTGCAGGGATGTTAGACACTACTAAGGGCTATCCACGGAGTTTTTTTTTAAAAAAATTTCGAGCATTTTTTCAAGGTCAAATGGGCATTTTAAGATTTCC
>FIZT01044770.1:0-10637 GCA_900065295.1 Paracoccus marginatus
CACTACTAAAAAAAATAAATAAAGTTGAAAAATGGAATTTGGAGGGGAAAATATGCAGGGAGGGGGGTGTTGATTTTTTCTAAAATGCCCCTCATATGTTTGTAACTAAAAAAGTACGAAGATCCATCAATTGGGGCTCGAGAAAAAATTTTTTTATCTGTTTTTCACATAAAGGGGGTTTTCTCAAAAACAAAGGGGGTGGGGGGTCTGAAACTTTGTTCATGAATGTTTCTTGGTAGTACCCATCTACCACCCAAATATCAGCCCTGGATCTCTCCGGGGCAGATTCACCATGGTTGTCTCCCTATGCCCTTTTGAACTTCTTTAACGAAGGCGCTGGTGTAGTAAGAGGATCAATCGACTTCTGATGGAACTTTGTCAAAATTTTTATGCCATTCGACTTCTCTAGGTAAAATATGATTTTAGGGCGCAAGAGCGAATTTTCCCCCACCCCCTTTGGAGCTGGGGCTCCAAAAACGTGATGATTTTCAAGCTAAAAATCCCATCTCCGAAAGTTCTCAACCAATTTTTTTCAAACTTGGCGCGTACATAGAGGTACTAGAGGGGAGTACTGTGAAATTTTTTCGACCGCTTAAATGACCTTGAATTTGACCTTACACGTTGAAAATCGCTTCAGGTGGCGCAGTTTTGGGGTGGGCAGAAATTTTTTTCCCCCGAATGTTTCTCAGTTCATTTCGCATCCTTTAGGATTTTTTTTTTCAAATTTCTATATTTGCTGGAACATTGCCAAATCTACAAAAACCCAGTATAATTCGACGTTTTTGTACTTTGAAAATTATCGCATTGCATCAACTTTTCATAGTCATACATAGTCTTTTTTTTAACAAGAAAAAAATCATCACTAACCTTTTTGAATTGTCAAAATTTGTTTCTACTTCCCCTTACCCCCCCCCCCCCCCCCCCCCCCCCCCCCCCTTCTTCCCCTTCCCCCCCCCCCCCCCTCACGAGAGAAATCTGTAATATTGATAAAATTCAAGCTTGCATCGATGATATAATCCATGTCAATTTGTCTGGACGATGAAAAAAAATTACATGGTAACAATCGTCAACGCTATTTGTGAATAAAAATGAAAAATGAAAAATAACACGTTTTTACGAGAATTGATTTTAAAAAAGTTGAAAAGATGAATCACTACGAAAAAACTTCATGTACCTATTTATTGTATCACCACTAGGTCTAAAATTTTCCAACCCATACATCTGTACGTACGTTCGAGAACCTCGTTTAAGAAAATCGGATATGTGCAGCTGAAATTACTCACGTCTGATAATTGCAAACGTTATGTTCGAACGTACGCTATAATCAATGTTTTGACTATAATACTTATACTGGATGAATTATCGCCTCGCGTATGTAATTTACACGTGTCAATTATGCACTCACTTTCTCACACCTTGATTATCGCGTGGTCTGCAGAGGTAAAGTAAACCCCAGCTACGCAGTGAACGCGACCAACGATGGTAGGTAAACGGTCGCGTGACTGTGGGAATTTCTCTACGCGTCTACGTTGCGCATTTTTTTGCCCATTCGCTCTTATAAATGTATCATGCCTCGCAATATAAAAGAAAAAAAATTTCTAACTCCAACCCAGTACACAACGAACGGGTAATTATATCGTTTGGTCTATTGACGACTTTGCAGGAATACGCGGAAACAGCCATGAACGAGTTGTTAGGTTGGTACGGATACGATAAAATGAATACCGGAGATACTCAGGCGTTGAATTTGAGTTTATTTTCAGCGTCCACCTCGTTCTCGCATCAGACGCGACCGCTGTCTGAGTCGCGTAAAAGGAGCTCGAGTAGCGTTACCGCTGCCGGAGGCGCGCCATCCAGCGTAGCGCCTACTTCCGATGGATTCTCGTCGGCGTCCTCTTCCGACGACAGCATCGGCGGCATAAATAGCAACAGCAGCGTCAGCCCCGCGAGGAGGGACGGCTCCGTGTCACCATCTCCAGCCAATGGTAACTAAAGCTTGCGTTTTTTTTTTTCTATTACAATTCCCAGCAGTACCTTTCCTATATGGCTCGTCTGTACGGTTACTCGTATGCGTGATTGAGAGAAAATAACGCCGACAAATAGTACATTTTTATACGCGAGTGGACCGTTTTTAAGGCCAATTGACGCCGTTCGAACGCGGCCCGGTGCAGCGGTGGTCCGCTAGTGACCATATAAAGTTTATAAATAGATCTGTACACGAGAAAACATCCAATTTTTCGAAATTAATTCATCACAAATAACGTATAGATATACGCGAAATATACACTGCGCCCGAGTGCGTATGAGAGAGCGCGAGAGATGCTCATTGCTCGTCGCCGACCCTCTTTCCCAGCCACCGCACCCACCGACCGTGTACCGCGTATTAAAAGGCTCAATGCCAACACATATATCTGAATATCAGCATCATCTATCACGCTCTCGTTCCCTCCTTGTCCTCGTGGGTCCCTACATACAGAGTAAATTTACACAATGCGACTAAAATATAAATCCCGGTCCGATCTCACTTCATCTGTAAGTATCCGTCTGTCTCTCTCGCTTTGGTTCTCATTTCGTCTCGATTTTTTTTCTTAATAAAGACGATCGCGGTTTAAAATTTTTCAGGGACTTTTTCTTTGGTTATGTTCTTCTTTTGACAGTTATTTTTTTCAAACTTCTCCCAATTTTTTTCGCCATCAGCTCAGGTTTTTATTTGGAAGAGGGTTCTGCGGTGAATTTCTTCTCATTTTTTGAGTATTGAAAGATGCCATCTGTGGTTTTCAAGTTTTTTTTATGGCGAAGGCGCGAAGGTTTGTATTAAGGTCGGAGTGCGGACTCAAAAACTGAATTCTCTAATTTGGAGGGTCTCACCCTCGAAAGTGGTTCATTTTGATCTAAGGAAAAAGTCTTTCAGGATTTGAGCCCCCTGTATTAATTAGAGGCTCTCTAGTTTGACCCCATTTTTCTCATTTGATATGCAAAATTTCTAAATTTTATTCCAGAATCTGAAAATGTGACTCAATTTTGATTTTTAGGAGCGATTTTCCAACCTGAAGCGTTATTATTGAAGGGCCCTCGAATCAGGGTAAAATGGCTTAAATACACTATTCCAAAAACGCTTTCTGTTTTGAAAATTTTGGGATCTTCTGAATCAGAATTGAAGGTTGAACTTGTATTTTTGAATTTTTTCTTGTTGATAAAGTTTTTCATTTCAAAAAGCGATGGGAATTTTAAGAAATTTCGAAAAAGAAGGGATAAGTCAGAACAGCCTGAAAAAATTAACCACGCTCTGCTACCATTTCATCAAAAACCTTCATCATAATAAAAAAAAAATTTATAAAATGCTTCGTCTGAATCCATATGCCCGGGATTTGAGTCTCATCCCAGCCCAGGATCATTTCTTGGTGGTGTTAGCATGTCACAAGGCAAAACAGTGGGCGTGGCCAGAACTTTCAAAGTCAAAAGGCATAAATATATTCATTGTTTTCGGTTACAAACTTGTGATAGCTCTAGAAGGCTGAAATTTGGGCAAGTTTTGCAGCAAGAGATAGTTTGTAGATTCGTTTCAGTTTCAGTGTTTTTTTTTTTCATTCTGACCCCTCTTTTTCAAGGTCATCTTTGCTCCAATCAAATAATCGAATTGTACAGCAAATTCAAATCAAGTGCTGTCACCTTTTGACGACCTTTAAGTGCGGAAAACCTGGGAATTTTCGAATTTGGTCTCTTTCTCGCTTCTTACTCTATCTATGTGAGGTACAGGGAATTAAACTGTGGGCGTGGCCAGAACCTCCAAGGTCAAAAGGGTCTAAATGATCATTTTCTGCTGTACTGATAATGCTGGAAAGTTGAAATTTGGTCAAGTTTTGCAACGAAAAGTAACCTACCTATTTATTCAAGTTTCGACGACGTTTTTCTCAATCTCGTCCCCTCCTCTCTAAGGCCAGTTCCCCTTCAATCGGGTAATCGGACTTTACAACAAATTCTAGGCTGGTATTTTCACATTTTAACTATTTTAAACCTCACGAAGAATGGAAATTTTCAAATTTTCGGTATCTGGTATCGTCAATCCCCCATCTCCCACTTCACCTCTTTCGTGTTTGAATACTGTGTACAAGGGGTAATTTCATTTTTTCGACCATATGACTTTATAGGATGAGGTAAGGATTGACTGGTGATAATGCGCGGCTGGCAAGAGCTCCAATATGTAAGATGATTCTATACAGAGATAGATTTGGGAGAACACTTGGTCGTCGTCATTTTACGTATGTACGTAGTATTTATACCTTTTCGGCGTGTTGTTGTGTTTTGGTGAGCGATGCGGTACTGTACCACGTATTATGAGCGCGCGGCCGTTATACGATCTGAATATAGAAAACTTAGAAGAGGAGGAGGTATAAAAAAGATCTGGCGCGGATATTAACTTTGGCAGACAGCCTGTTATCGAATTTCAACCCTAGCTGAGAGTCGTATACGCGCGTACAAGTACATAGGAGAGTACAGCAACTACATATAGATATACACGAATACGTGTATTACGTATGTAGTGTATAGCACGACGACATGACACGCCGCAGTCATACACACCGGAGAGAAAGAAAGCCAGCGCAGATAGATTCGTGTATCACATCGAGATAGAATGAGCGTGAGTAAGGGAGGAGGAGGCGACCGAGCGACCCGACGCAGCAGCATGTACATGAGCAATCGTATATCCTACCGAGTATTTTTAAGGTCGACAAAAATAACCGAGTTGCTGGCTCAAATTAACGAGACGGTTTTTTCTCAGCCGATTTCTTTACTTCTTTTATTGAAATACGGTGTATCGGCGATGCGGCAATATATTATTGATTCCCTATGCGATGGATTCGTGTACGCCGCAATAAATATAAACAATGAGGGACTCGACGAGGGACGAAGGTGGTAACTTGCAATCCACCAGTGTGCCAATGTCGTCGTCGTCTTCGTTATGTGAATTAAGAGGCACCTTCGCCTATGTAGATGGATAACGATGCGAGATAATTACGAGGTGTCAAAATTCTCTCCTCTCTGTGTGGTGTACCTATATAAATCATGCGAGTAAGTGGCTAATGATAGCCTTTTGTATGGTGTCAAAAAGACGAGTATGTATGTAAATCTCGAACGAGCTGGTCGATTGAATATTTTCAATATTTGGTTGAATTTGTCCGAAGGTATTATTAGCGCTGTTGCCCTCCTTATCCAGCTGTAAATATCATCAAAGAATCGAGAAATTTATCTAAAACTAGGCAGAGTCGTGTAGGACATTTATAACCGTATAGACGAGTGTTGAAGACGTATAACAAAAAATAGATCCGCGTGCTCTATCCGTTTTACTCTGAACGATACGTGTAAATGTATCGTATCCTTAGTACATTCGGACGGATGTTTATTTTTGACCTTATTGCTGGCGGATTTTTGTTGGCCAGGGGTGCCTAAAAGTGTTGCTGCGTTCTTGGTTACAGTTTACGTACCGGCTGGTTGCGCCAGTTGCGGATGGTGTCACAAAATAGGCTCTGGCAAGTGTTTCACCTTCAAAATGGCCAACTGCAATAAGGTATTCTGTTCGGAGGTCTGTTTCACCCATTACAGGAGGGCCAACTTTAAACGTAATAAGACTTGCGACTGGTGCAGACACGTTAGACACACGGTCAACTATGTTGATTTGCAGGATGGCGATAGCCAGTATCAGTTTTGTAGGTAAGACGATGACCATCGAAGAATGATAGGTACAATAGAAATTAGCCTAATTTTGCTCTTAATCAAAAAAATGATAATTCCCATTCCAGCGACAAATGCTTGAACCAATTCAAACTGGACATATTCTGTCAAGAGACGAAAGAACACATGGAGATGCACCCACACCACCAGGAACAACTGCAGAATCTCGAAGGCACCTCTCTATCCACCCTGATTACTCCAGACCTATGGCTGAAGAACTGCGCTTCGCCTCCGAGTTCGGATAAATCGAGATCCTCGTCGCCAATTAACGTCTCGCCCGGGTCACCAAACAGCCTAACAATAGAGATAAAGAAAGAATTCAACGTCGCATCGGACGAACCGTGCGTCAAAAAGAAATGCAAAAAATATTCCAACGAGTCGATCAAGAAAAAGAAGAGTAAAAAGTTGATCACGAAGCTACGTCCGATTCAAATGCAAAAACCAGACGATAATTTGAAATCTAGTCACACTCACGCCGAGCCCACCACACCGAGGATACCATTTTACCCGAATTTCTCGTCGATGCTTCCACCCAACGGGATGCCTCCCGAGTACCTTCAAAGATCGCAGTATTTCCAGCCGGTGGCCGGATCAGCGGTTACTCCGGCCAGACCGCAGGTTCCAGTCGCCCATCCCAGGAGCTCGTCGATTAATTCTCAAATACCTCCTTTATTGCCGATCACCAGATCGCCTTTGGTCGCCAACGCTAATCCGGCTCAACCCCCTGCACCCCAACCTACGCCTCAGGTACCGTCGACGTCGGCCGTCCAGAATACCGCTCCCAAGGCTTTACTACCTCCTCCAACTGTGCTTGTACCGTATCCAATTGTTTTACCTCTTCCTATACCCATTCCTATACCGATTCCACTTCCTATTTTCTTGAACGATGCGAAGAAAGCTAACGAGAGTAAGACTAGCGAAGGAGAAGAAAGGCCGGACCAGCAGCAGGAGAAGTCTCCTCCGCAGTCTCCTGTCACCGTATCTGCTTTACCAGTTCATACGAAATCGAATAAGAAAAAGAGGAAGAAGATTTGTCCCAGCGAGGAAGATACTACGATGAAGCATTTAGTCGAAAATTATTAACGTGTAATCGTACGCTATACGATGACTGCATAATTTCTGTTTCGAATGTAGTACTTACCTTGCAATTTTTATTTAATCGAGTTATTATTAATGCATTTATGTGTGTTGTATTTGTTTATTTTTCTCTGTTTTTTACATTGACATTAAATTTTCATTTTTAGTGAGTTCTTTTTGGATGAGAGTTTTCGTTGTTTGTTACTTTTCTTTTTTTTTTTTTTTGTATGAAATAATTTTTAATCATTTTAATAAAATTTATGTGAAGTGTGAGTTTTTTTTTTTTTGTTGCCTTGGTCGGTCTTTTGTTGCTTTGTTTATTTGGGTAAAGGGACGTAAAAGAAACAACCCTCTTTTGAGAATTTTTTTTTCTTAATGAACATCTTTCTAGCTTCTGAACTTCTGGAGATTCTGGTTTTCTGGAGAAGAAAAATTTCAAAAAAAAGTAAAATTTTTGAAAGTTTCAGTTTAGTAAAAATAAAAAAAAAATACAAAAGAGTGATTGACGTCATACCAAAAATAGCCAATCGTCGGTTCGCCGCGTTTCATAAATAGTTCTGAAATTCATCACTAGGATCGTGGTCTACTCAAATTCAATGTATTGTGCAAACTCAAAGTCTAGAACCGTCGGTGCTTTTATTTTTGATTTTGAACAAGACGTGATTAATCTTCGCTACGGTGATAATAAAGTGAAAATCCCTGAAAACGATTAATAATTCGAAACTTTTCTTTAGCAACAAAGCGTGACGTTCATTTCGGTCTCATAAAAATCTATACTCTTTACTGTGTTGTTGTATTCGGGTTCCCAAACACCCATTCAAGATGGTAGACTACAGCAAATGGAAAGATATCGAAGTAAGTCTCATGCGAGTACAATTCTGATTGAATCGAGTCATCTGCCCGATACTGAACTCGTATTAATATGAATTACGTATTCTAGATATCGGACGACGAAGATGAAACTCATCCTAACATCGATACCCCATCGCTGTTCCGATGGCGACATCAGGCTCGTGTCGAACGTATGGAAGAGCAGAAAAAAGAGAAGGAAGAGTTTGAAAACAAAAAATCGACGTAAGTAGAGTGCTTCCTCAGTTCACGAATCCTTCAAAAGCCGTCTATTCTATTTACCACCTTGTACCCGCAGTTATAAAGCACGATTGGAAAAAGTCACCAAGGAATTGAAAGAAAAAGAAAGCCAAAGTTTGGACGTAAGCGATTTGAAAAAAGCTTTGAAACAGCTCGAAGCCGAAGCTGAAGAAATTCGTAAACGTGAAGAAGACATTAAACGTAAAGAGAAAGTAAGTGTTGCGAAATTAGTACCGAGCTGTCGAGTGTATTTTGGGAATCTAATTTCGCATGTAATTGATATACCAGGTTACCCCTTGGAACGTCGATACGATTAGTCAACCTGGATTCACTAAAACTATCGTAAACAACCCCCCTCCTAGAGTCAAAGAAGAACTATCCGAAGAAGAGAAAGATAAAAGATTCAAAGCTTTTGTAAAAGAAAAAGAAGACTTGATAAAAAAATACGGTATGTTGAGAAAATACGACGACAGTTCACGATTTTTGCAAGAACATCCCGAATTGGCTTGCGAAGACACGGCGAATTATTTAGTCGTTTGGTGTATTAATTTGGAAATGGAAGAAGTACGTGTTTTCGCTCGTTTAATTTTCAAAGCAAATTACGTTTTTATTTGATTTTTCTTTTTTATTACTATTATTCTAGAAACACAACTTGATGGAGCACGTCGCACATCAATGTATTTGCATGCAATATATTTTAGAATTATCTAAGCATTTGGAAAGAGACCCAAGAAGTTGTGTTGGATCCTTTTTCACCAGGTATGTCTCCAAGTTCTGCTTATTCATCTTCACTTCGAGACTATTTCGTTAATTTCATCGTGTTTTTTTTTTTGTTTTTTTGTTTTAGAATTCAACTAGCCGACGAGCAGTACAAAGCGGAATTCAAACAAGAATTGGAAAGTTTCAAAGCACGAATCACCCAGCGAGCTCAAGATAAATTGGACGCAGCCATTAAAGAGATCGAAGAAGCCGAACGTCAAAAGAGACTCGGTCCTGGTGGTCTTGACCCGGCCGAAGTATACGAATCGCTTCCTCCCGTAAGTTCGAACCTATTTCACTATAGTCAATCGAAACAGCTTTTTCTGTGTCAACTAAACCGCGAATCTTCGTTATTCAGGAGTTGCGAAAATGCTTCGACGAGCGAGAAATCGACATGCTGAAAGAAACCATCGCTAAAATGCCTCCGAACGAAGCCGCCTACCACATGAAACGTTGCGTCGATTCCGGCCTATGGGTTCCCGACGCGAAAGACGCCGAAGCCGGCGAGCCAACCATTGCAGAAGAAACCGAAGCTGGCGAAACAGCATCGAAAGAAGAACCAGAGGCTACCGAAGAAACGTACGCGACTGTCGGAGAAAAATCGTAACCGTAATCGGGCGTTTTCCATCTTGTTTTATGGTCGGTTGTCGTGTTGCTTTCTCCACTATGTGGTGATCTTGAACAGCGAAGTTGGAAGTATTCTAAGTTATAAGGAATAATCATAGTCGATTTTAACATCTTTAATGTACTAAAATACGAACGTGACTTGAAAGAAGAAAAATTAAAAAAAAAAAAAAAAACATTATTATTATATTACCGACTATGTGTTTCGGTTACAATGCTCCTTGCTGCAAATAATAGGTATCTACCCATTGTCATTTTTTGTTACGTCGTAGTCTTCTTCATTTTTCTATTTATTCAATTTCAAAGTAGTGTTAAGGTGTTTCCCAAAAGATGCATTTTTTGTAATTTTTTAACTTCTGTGTGATACTATTATCGTTATTATTGTAGATTAATGAAACGATTGATCGTGTAATTTATTACTTTTTTTTTTTTTTTTAAATGTCAAGTTTCTAAAAAAAGATACTCGATTGTGAGTCATTAAATTGATACTGATTATTATGTACTTTTTTTTCTATCTTTAGAACGAACATCGCGATGTACATTTCGTAGCTTGTTCGATGTAGATAGTGTTTCATTTTCTTCGGGTATTTTTTTATGGATTTTTTCGTATTGTTTGTACTTGTGGAACGAAGCGCTGATGAGTTTTCCTGTTTCCTCCATTCCAGATTTTGTTATCTTTCCGCGATAAACTGATGGCAATAATCAACGTACTACAGATAATGGAAAATAATGAAAAAGTGAAAAACAGGTAATCATTAAATTTCGGTTAATTTTCTACCTTGAAAACTACTCGTCGGTTTTCTTTCTTTTGTTCTCATCAAAGAATTGAATGACTGAACAGTGACCTCGTGAATTCAGATGTAAATGTACTTCAAGAAAGTTCAAGTATAGGTACCTAATCTCGCTCTTTGCATTATTTCAGATTTTTGAGCAGGGAATACTGAAAATCCGATCAAAACAAATCGAGGAAAACGTGGAAAATTTTTTGGAATGAGTAGGCAAGTAAATTTTATGTCTACTTACGTTTATCGTTGTTTTGTTTCGGCAGAAACACAGAATTGAGCCATGCCATAAGCCAGCGAAGTATACCTGGAAGTGTTTTATCGAAAAGAGTTTCGTGAAAAAGTTGGCATAGTTTTCAAAATTAGTCATTCGCGTGAGTAAAATTATGGTTTCGAGGAATCGAACTTCTAAAAATTCCTATCGAGTTCGATTTGGGTCAAAAATCGTCGGAAAAATAAAATTCTAATTAAAGTACTAAATAACCAAGTAAACGCATACGCCATCTTAGCCCTAAGGAGCTATGCCTATGCCGAATTTTAGGTCTCTTGAGGTCTCTACAATCAGCTGTGACCGCA
>FIZT01044771.1:0-14528 GCA_900065295.1 Paracoccus marginatus
AATTTGGTCAAAATCCGAGGTATGTTTTTTATTTCACTCCACCCTAATGTACATGAACCCTTCAAGTAGGTATTTAGCTTTTCCACTTTGATTTTTGAAGAACGAGGGAAAATGGAATCAAAAGAGGTGTTTATGATATTGTGTAATGTCAGAACGAAATATTTATTTGTTTCATTTGAATTTTTACACGAAAAATGCATAAAAATATATTTTTTAGAAAATCGTAAAATCATAGAACCACGTAAAAAATATACTTAGTAATAAGTAGTATGTACTTGTAATATACAACAATCCATCCATTATCTGTTCAAACTAAATCTTACAACCAAAATTCGTTGATGGTATTCCTTTGATGCATACGCTTTGGTAAATCATTCAGTAGGAGCTGGCTCTGATTTCTCAACAGGAGGAACTTCACTTCCATTAGCAGGAGGTGCATTCGCATTTGGCTCCGCTTGAGTTTCAGGAGGAACTAGAATCGAAAACATTCCGTTGAAAAATACCAATAGGAACGCGCGAATGACATTAATTCGATGATACTAACGTTGTTGAGGATTCGGTTCCGGCACAGCCTCCGACGACGTTGACGGTGGTGGTGGTACAGTACCGGAAGGGCTGCGTCTATCTGCAACTGGAGGGTGTGGTTGCGGTACCATGTTCGGAGCTTGTGAATAAGCACCCTCTTCAGGAGGCATTCCCGGCTACGTTGAATAAAGAAAGAAAACAATGAGTAAAAAAAAGTACCGACTACGTTGAGGTAAAAATCGTTACAGGTTATAAAAGAAATGCACCTGAGGCGCGGCCGAATGTTCCATAGCAGATGGAGACATATGAGAGGGATAATGAGCGTGCGGTCTAGCAGGAGGCATATGACCTGCGGCATTATAAGGAGGGTAAGGATTTTGATAATACGCGTGAGGAGGATATTGCGGATACGGTGCTTGAGGAGGGTAGTTGTAAGGGTGAGGAGGTCGAGGTGGTAAAGGTTGAGTAGCGCCCGGATACTGATACTGTCCCGGATAACCGGTTTGAGACTGCGGAGGTGGTGGTGGCGGGCCAGCCATGGGTGGGTGCGGATGAATGGCTGGCGAGTGTATAGGCTGCGGAGGTGGTGTTTGACCGGGAGGATGCATCGGTGGCACAGCAGGCTGCATCGGTGGCACAGCAGGCTGCATCGCTGGCATTTGACCGTGAACAGGAGCGTGCGGATGACTAGAATACGGCGGTCCACTATGTCCGGTGGGAGAATACGTATGCCCAGCTTGGGGCGGTATCGGTCCAGGCGACGGCGCTTGCGGATGGAAAGTCGGTTGCGGGGGATATGGGTGCGTTATCGGAGGCGAGGGCGCAGCCGTCGCATTTGGTACAGCGGCTGGAGGTTCGATTTTAGCTGGCGTTTGCAAAGGCGTGGTTTCTGTCGAGCTGGCAGTGTCCACCGTTACCGAAGGCGCTTCTGAATCAACAACAGCCGGCTTAACATCTTTGATTTCTGGAGGCGGTGGCGCCAGTAGCGGCGGTGTGGGCGTCGAAGGTGGAGGATTCGTTACCATCTAGAAATTAAATTGTTTAGTGTACCGCGATCACAAAGATCGTAAACGATGAATAACGTTATCGCCGTACTCGATCTTCCACAGCTGCCGAAGGCGGTGGGGTAGACGCCGGTGGCTCAACTGGAGCAGATTCCGCAGCAGCACTGCTACCTGTACCGTTGGCAGTGGCGGTCGTTTGCGCCGTTGGAGCGCTGGCCACAGTCTGCGGAGGGAGCTTCTCTTCGGGGCTATTGACCGCGGGTGGTGGTGTCGGTGGTAAGGAATTTTGATCTCGAGTGCGATCTCTTCGCAAGATTTCCTGTTGCTGTTGCACCATTTTTTCAAACATCTCTTCATCGATACGTTTTTCGCAATTCTATTCGAATTCGCAGATTGACACGAGATTATAGAACGTTGAATATTTACGAAAGTACAATTATTTAGAAATGAAGGATGAAAAAAAATTACTTTTTTCAATTCGGCGTTGAAAGCTTCGCTACCTTCCATGAATTTCCTTTTCTTCACTTCAAATTTATCCTCAATCATTTGCAATTCACCTTCCAACTTTTTCTACACATATACATTCAACGTTACAAATCTTCGTGAGCTTTTGCAGTTAATTTGTTAAATATCGCCTATGCATTAGTTTCTATTTCTACATACTTGATGCATAGTCAAACTTTGAACTTGACGCTTCAGAACCTGCATACGCGTCGTAGTCACCACTGATCGCACGTCCGGAACCACCGAATCCGAAAATATTTCGCTAATCAATCTGTGATTACGCATGTATCTCGCATAGGCCACGTGCTTAGCACTCAAACCGTCATCCATGTCTAAAAATAATTACGTTTGAATATGAAAATCGTTATCGAACGAGAAAACCTCAAATAAACATTCATTCACCATCTTCATCTTCGGCTGGTTGGATATCAATTCTACGATCTGCTGCTGATTGTTTTCCACTTGAAGACGAACGATCGTGACTGTCTTTCTCATCGGAAACTTGGGCTAATAACAATACCGTGCAGTTTTTGTTGATTTTTTTATTTTCAACAGTATTTTTTTTATTAAATAATAATATTTCAATAAGACGTGTACAGTGTACACATATGATTTTGATTTTGATTTAAACGAAAATACGTACAGTCTTTCAATTTCCCTTTAGTTTTGGTAGCCAAATACGCCAAGTAAGCGGGAGAATTTTCATAAATTTTCATCTTCTTTTCATACTCCAACTGGAAGAAAATTAAATCAAGTTCGATCAGCTATAGTTGATCAATCTTTTCCCCCTTTTTTCTAATCTACTTCACGAGTAATAGGTCTAGGTACCTTTTCAGCTTCATATTCTTCGCAATATTCAGTCTTGACTTCTTCCGGCAGTTCTCTCCACATCTGACCGATAATGCGACCAATTTCCCAAATTTTCTTGTCCGGATTCTCGGTCTTCACCTGATCCCACATTTTACGACTGTATCGCATGTAAGGCATGAGTGGTTTTTCCGGAGGTTTCGGCGGTTTAGGACCTCTGTTGTCACCCTACAAACGCGAGTTCGTATCTCTTTTTTTAAAAATTGCAATCAAAATTGAAAACTACACTCGTATCAAGAACGGCATTAAATGTTACTTTACCACATTTCTGGTTATTTTTTGAGGATGAAACGAAGGATTGCCGTGCGGCGTGGTGACGAACGGATTTTGATTGGAAGACTCTCTCTGTAGAAAATGGAACATCTATTATACATAAAGTAGTTTGTGCAACAGCGTATCAACGCTAAAGTAAAAATTAATAATCGATAGGAAAACTCACTGATGATCCTGATCCTGCTCCTCCGCTTGCTCTCAAACGTTCTGAAAAATTCGAACAAACATTACTCAATCATACCGTATTACACCCTACCTAAATACAAACTGTAGCAAAAGACGACCGAAATTTTACATCGTTACAACATTAATACGCTATATACTACGTACGCATTCAAAAAACATACTCGTATTATGCGTAAAAATAAAATATATGACATTAGTAAAAGATAAGAGAATACTTACGTCGAATATATTCACATGCTCAAACCGAGGTTAATAATGCAGAGTACCAAGAGTACTGTATACTTAATAATTATAATACAATTTAATAGTGCAACAAAATAATTGCGAATAAAACACTCAAAAATAAAATATACTGTACAGTGTACTTGTACATGATTATCAATTTTTCAATCACAAAGCACAGTGAATAACGAGTAAGCTGGTGGTCAAGTCAAAGCGCAGTCGATTATTATGTAACCATAAAGCGAAAGAATTATCAAAAAAACAAAATAAATTTAATCAACACCATAATGAACCAAAAAAACGCAGGTATTTCGATAGCGATAGCAACTGTTTTTACAATATTCAAGAAGTTTACCCACCCATAGAGTTAAAGAGTTCACGACGTACAGTAAAAATGCCCATGTACTGTACTTGGAATAAAATATAGTAAGTAGGTAGTGTATCATCAACACCCAATCCCAGTTGCTCAGGCGTTTTGAACAGATTTTAAGCTTAATTCGAAAGCATTCATAAACTTTCAAAGCGAAAATAACGACAGAATAAGACACAGCGATATAACACTATTGCATTTACGCTGTATACCACCAACACATTAGTTGTAAGTGCTTTTGTCCGTACATAATTATCACGTTAGTTATATGAATTAATTACGCCCTTCAACCAACAGCGTGAAAAGTGCAAACTAAAAAGTAGCTCACCTTTCAAAATGTTGAACGATGGAGAAGGGCCCGCGTAATGCGTTTCTAAAAAATTGCAAAATTCAAATCACAAAATAAAACAAAACTCAAGCATAAGCGAGTAACATTCTCAAGCATAAATTTAATCATCTATACGAGAAGGACGTTTTGATTTTGAAATTTTCCGTACTATCGTGAAAATTCTACATTTAAACAAGAGCCACAAATCGATAATTTCTCAGGATTATTCAACATGTTTATCAACTTTTGACACTTTTGAGTTACAGCACCAACGATCATAACGTTCAAACTAGAGAAATTAACTAGATCGTTGTTCCAGATTGTCCACAATTACGCTAATATTTAGCAAGCGTTAATACAACTCAAATAATACGCAAAAAAAAGGTAAGAAAAATTGGTGAATTCCACTCACGGTTCGACGGTCCCGGTGAAGGTGTAATCTGCCGATAGTTTTGAGGAAGAGCCATCTCCTGCAAAACACCAAGTATAATCGATTAAACAATTGCGAGAATGAATACTTCTCTCACTCAAATTCTGTCTTGATAATGGATATCCATTTCTCTTCACACCAACCAATGTTCAAGGTGTAGAGTAACACTTACCGGTGAACTGGAAAACAAAAGATGACCACTAAGCACTTGAAATTAAAATTCAAACTACATGGGCGATTATAAACCAAATTACTTAATGAAACACGGTGACTTCCAACCAAAGGGTTATGGTTTTTGCATAATTCGAAATAATAGTAATCAACTGCACTTTTTCCTAATTAATTCTTATTTAAATCAATTTTTTATTGAAAAAAAAGAAAGAAACTTTTCTAGTTTTCTTTCGCGTTTTGCGATGTTGACATCAGTATGAAACGTTGCCACCGAGAGTACCGCTTTTTGCAATGCCACACATTTTAGTACCTTTTAAAATTTTTTTCACAGCTTCCAGACATCAGATGCCAATAAAATTTAAATCGGTAATTTTTCCGTTTTCCAAACTTTTCAAGTTTTCAACTTTTCAATTATTTTAGTTTTCGTTTCACAATTCGCTACATTCAGCTGATGCTAATTTGAAATTATTTTTCAATTCTGTACAAATTTTTGCATTGAATTTCAATTCCAAATGTGATGTGATTCCATTTCAGAAACTGGTATCGAAAAGCGACGGCACACTTTACTGTGGAGGTGAGTTTTTTCATCATATTTGAGTATCGCGTACTGTACATACATTGCTTATCACCAGACTTTTTATTCCATAGAAATTATGGAGATTGAAAATATTCAATCGTTGGATTTACTTGAGCAACGACTGTCGCGTTTGGAACAGAAATTGATTGGTAAAGGCAGCATACATGATGTAGATATAAATAAAGTAAAGCCCGTTACAAACGCTCTACACGAAGTCGATACAGTTCTAATCTCCAGCATTTCCGGAAGAGAAAAAATAAATACGTTATTGAAGAAAGTCGATGTGGTACATAAGCTGTTCGATCCGTCTTATTTGGATTCGTTTGAAAATATTGATGCTAAAATTGAAGCAGTTTTAGAGTCCGAAAAGGACGTATACAATTACGCAAACAATTTAAGTCGTTTAGAAGCGGTTCATTCAGTAATAAATGACGAGACCGTAGAACATCTTCCCAGTTTAACAGATAGAGTTAGTAGATTAATTTCCAACGTGTTGAAAAGTAAGGAGCAATGTGATAAGCAGACCGCAGAACTGACTCAGATGGCCAGTGACTATAACAGCTGTGTGATTCAAATTTCTTCATGGTTGGTACAGATGGATGCTATTATTACTCAAATGGAAATCGATTCTCAACCAAAGACTCCTTCCGAATGAAGCTTCGCGGTATTATTCGTTTTTTTATATTTTTTTTATAATTTACTATCTGATTTTTTAAATGCGTTTGAAACAATTTTACAAAAACCACGCTGGTGAAAAAGTCCGAATATTTGACTTTAATCGTACAAAATATTTCATCGTGTGAATTGTTCATTCATTCGTTAAAAAATGAATCGTTTTAGGTAATGTCAACCAATGTCAACTTTTACTCTAGTTTTAATAAATACGTGTATTCTTAAAAAATATTTCTTTCAAACCAAGTATGTAAGTACTTATTTGTGCTTCTTCTCTTCGTTGAAGGGACTTGAAAATAATGTTTGAAGTAAGTAGATATATCAAACTGCGGAGCTCGAGTTTTCAATGAGATCAGAGGTAAAGTTGACAGACAAAATTGTCGATCTTTACCCTGTTATCGAACTGAGAGCACCAGAAAATCGTAAAATTGGTGCTATGGGGATTGAGGAGTGATCATTGATCATCCATCGATATGTACATGTTTTTGTCAATTATTATGTTGTTTTCTACAGTGGTCAGCTTCTGCAGTTCTCCACCTCTTGTCTTTTGAACGTACCTATTTGTAATATCGTTTCGAAGTTGATAATGATAACTTGTGTTTTTTTTTGTTTTTTTAATATCAAACAGTCTAAAAATTGCTGAAAAAAATCGAATAATAATATCGTTGTCCTTTGTTAGCTCATTAATTGCATGCCTGCATTTTTTATTTATTTAAATTATAAAATGATTTCTTTTTCTGTACATTTCAGCTTTGGCAGCAGCTATATGTACAACGACGAATAAGTGGTGCACTGTGAGCGAATCTAACGAAATGCGCGGTATCGAAAGCGCCGCCCATCCAATTACAAGCTGAACCTATACCTAAGCATATCTGTTTTTTAATTCGTCGATAATACTCTTGTTAGTACACAGAAGTAAGAATTGGTCGAGTTTGAATGGTGGATACACGTATATGTACGTACCGTACGTTTGTACGATACAACCACGTAGTACGTAGTACGTAGTTCTAGTTACTTCTTTCAAATTCGATTCAAGCTGAAAATTATTTTGTTATTAATTTTTGGTAATGTAGGACAGTACTTCATCCTGATTTCGTTTCAACTTTTTCTGTCTAGGAAAGCATCCAAACCATGGCAAGTTTTATCGAACTTTACGACGGAGATATGTACCTTCGCCTAATTCGAATGATCGGCCGGTTGCAACGTAAAAATGATTTATCGGGTGCTTAAGCTGTAGTGGAAAAAAGGCGCAAATAAGTAAAGAGAAGATAACTACCATGATACGAGTAACATTTGAAGTTGAAAGTTTCGGTTGAAAGCCCATGTAAACTTTTTTTTCGTCGTTGATCGTACTCGAACGCATTACGCTTGCGTAAACTCCCGTTTTCATTGAGGGAATAGACGTATCTTTTTCTCGCCAACTAATCGATACGTTGGAAAGCGAATGACGTCAAACGCTTTTCAGGACTTTTTATTGGTCGCGAAACCATCGTACGGTTAGGACGAATTCGCATGAATGAGCGGAAAACGCGTTGCTGCAAAAAAAAGTAGTAAAAAGGGAAGAAGAAGATTGAAATCGTCGCGCGCGGTTGGCACTTCCGTCGTTGTCGCAATTTTTATACATATTTCGAAAGTTCGCAGTGAAATAAGTAACGAGAAGAAAAAGGTAATCCGAAACAATTTTCGCGAAATACGCCATCGTTGCGAGTGTTTGTGAAAAACGCGTTGTTGGTGTCGGTCTAAGTACGTGAACGTCGCGCGATTCGCGTAAAAAATGTAGCGCGTGTCGTCGCGCTTTTCCTAACAACATGGTCGACTCGTTGCGTTATTATGTTCATTATCGTTGAAAATTGGCCGCTCAATTTGGTACTGTACAGCGTTGAAAATGATTTGGTATCGTGTTTCGAGCGAATTATCGTCGTCGTTTTGTGTTGTAATCTTTTAATTCGCGAACGTTGGTCGTTTGCCGTTCTAATCCGACGATACAGTATGGAAACCGAAATGCCTGATTTATCCCATCTCACACCGGAAGAACGAAGGGTCATCGAGAACGTTTTGATGAGACAGAGGCAAGAAGAAGAACAAGAAAGACTCATAGTCGAGTAAGTGCGCCAACCTTTTTTTCCACTCGCTACTCGTGCTGCTATTCTCAAACCATCTGCGGGCTACGTAATAATTTATGTAATTTACACGTATGCATCTCATAGTATCTACGAAATAGTACCTCCTATACCTACCTTCCTTACTTTCATAACTGAAGCTGCAATGTAGGTCAGTGGCAATCTGTACGTAACTTTTAGATTTTTGTACTCGTTAGCGACGAAAAATGCCCTTAGCTAACGAAACAACGAAAGTTAACATTTACCACGTTATGTGACTCTTCATTTAAAATAAACAAGAATTTTAAGCTTCAAACAAGTCCCGTCATAATGTAACTTGAAAATATTACTTCAGAATCAGATTTGACCCTTTGACAATTGGTTTACGTAGGTATGTAGAATCAGTTTGCAGGGTTCGTAGGTATTCGTGCAATTTCCAGACCAAAACAAGTCGTGGAAATTCAACTTGACCGTTTCTTCCACGAGAGAGAGAGAGACAGAGAGACAGAGACAGACGATCGATTGTGTGATTGTTTTACTTGATATACGTAGGTACATATAAACTAATTGTAAGCTAATAATAAATGTTGCTGTAGAGTTTGTTAGAGTTTTTCCATATCACATTTGTCTTCCTATAAATTTTTTGTCAAAAGTCGTGTCTCATTTTTGTTTAGGAAAAAACGCGAAGAAATGAAGATTCTGGAAGAAACGATTCAAAAGCAACGAAACGAGATGCACAAAAAAACTGGCTCAGACATGGAGGCAACCTGTCATATATGCATGAAGACGAAATTCGCCGACGGCATTGGTCATATATGTAACTACTGTAATATACGCTGCTGTGCCAGATGCGGCGGTAAAGTCACCTTACGCTCAAACAAAGTAAGTGTCGATCGTATAATTGTGTATTTACTGCTGAAGTATTACAAAATAGGTATGCTCTTTTCACTACCGCTATCGAAGTATTCGATTCACTGACTGAGGTGCTCAATCAGTTCATTTTACCTATCTATACGCATGTATTTGGTGGGTGGGTGGGTGGGTGGTTGGTGTCAAGTGGTAGTACGTAGTGTGAGTGTATCTACAGAACCGATTCTATGTAGTTCTTCAATCTCTTTGAAGTCGTGAAAAATCGAAAAAAGAACCCGATATTTCATTTGCAAATGATCTTACGAAAGTATCTAGCTAATCTATGACTATGAGTAGCTCAGCATCAAGAATCAAAAACGTGATAAAAGACGTGTCTGAGTGACTTTTTGTTTCTCTTAGCGTAGGTGATCGTACCTGATTATCTACTTGTGAGCTTAGTGTGTTGTTGCATTTCCATATGGCACCTACCTACCTCCCTCCCTAGGTCCCTACCTGCCTGCCAGGTCATTTACGTTGAATTTGCATTTTCGTTTGCGCTCAAGTTTCGTTTCTACTATTATTTTCAAGCTTTCACAATTCGTTTGTTTTTCTTTCTTGCATCTTGCTTACCTACCTAAATATGTACGTATCATTTCCTATTTTTCCGCGCCACCTCAAGTATTTGGTCTGTTTTCCTCTTTTTCTAAGAATTTTTTTCGGTAAATACGCGAAATGATGATAGTAGGTAACTCCGAACCGACAGGTTAACGCTCAAAAGACTGTAGACTGTGGAGTACATACAGATACCTACTTCACTATGCCATTTCAACTAAAAATCGTTTTGGTAAAAATTCTTTTTTCCTATGGTACTCGCGTGTCTGTATCCATGCTCGGTGCCAAATACGAGTGAGTAAATTTCATTTCGTTTCATTTTCATTACACGACCCAAACAAAATAAAGAGGAAAATCGTTAATTTCTACCTACTGAAAGTTGGTATTTGAAAGTTTGACGTCATCGATATAGTAGATTTTTTTCTTCTTATCTCTCCTCTGTGACCGCGTGTGGGTATAGTCGGTATTCCTACGGAATGCGGAGCGTCGTCGTCGTCGTCGTCGTCGTCGTGTAATTTGCTGTAGAAATACGAGAAGCGAGCGCGCGAAAAAGCACGCATTTTTGGATTTTTTCTGCGGCTTATATTTTGTTACGTATAATTTTACGCACCTAAGTAGATTTGGCGCCGAGCCTTTCTATGCCTCTCTGCCTTTCGCGTATACGAAATTTCGACCTTCAAGATGACCCTCGACTTTTGATATTTGCCTGTGCGTAACCAACGTGAAAGAATACGAGTGGTAGTGAATTACTTGGGGCGTCGAAGAAAGCGCGATGCCTACGAGAGGCTATAATAAGAGATACTAATAATAAGTATATGGTGTTTTGGATCTCGAAAGCAATTTTGAACGAAATCAACCTCAGAAGGCCAACCATGATGAGAAAATTTTTTGTACCCCTGATGTAAGTATTTTCTGGGGGAGAGGCCAAAATGAGATTTTTGAATTTTATTTTTTCGTTTTTTGCCAAATGCACCTGAATAAAAATTTTGCGTTTTTTTTTTTTTTTTTTAGATAAATTATTTTATAAGAAATGAGAGGAATCCTCAAAATTTTTTTTTTCAAAATTCTTGTGCAATTTACAATGTTGTCAAAAAAATAAATAAATAAAATGACCCCGTATCGTATCGAGTCCGTACTCCGTACAGATGCATCACATTTTCCACGGTGCTCTCGTGGGAAAAACAGCGTTCACGAGCCTATGTTTTTTACGCACTGGTAGATCTAGATACCTAAGAGATGAGAAAAAAAATTGCTCTGATTTCGCTCAAACTCGAGAAAGTGTTTACTGGTGAGTTGAGAAAGCTTAAAAGAAAATTTCAGCGACGAGCCAAGAAATTCTTATATTTTTCTTGAAGAAGATCCCACTTTGAGATGCCATGGCTCAGTCTCTTCCAGTCGCAGGAAGTTGGAAAAATTTTTGAAGTTTTTTCAACTCTCCAGTAGACTCTTATCTACTTGGAAGTTTGAGCAAAATCGGTGAATTTTTTTTTTGTATCTTTTAGTACCTAGGTACTTGATTACCTTTATCCATGATCTATTGTATCTACATTTTTTGCTAAAAATTTGCGATGAAGTTTGGCAGAGGAAACAGGACGAAAAGAAACGTTTGTTTGTTTTCATTATACGATATTTCAAGTTACGTAGTACGTACCTACTTATACTCATATTACGCCCTGTTACCCTACTACCCTACTACTCGTACCTATCAACGAAACTTTACGGTGCATCAGTTGAAGCGCCAACTAATAAACGTTGAATACTAAGAATAGGTGTAGAGCTTAGGTGGCGAGAGATCGTGGGAAGAAGGCGAAAGCTAAAAAGTAAAAACAATATCGAAATTCGAAACATCTACCTAGTACCTATACTACCTGTACCTACCTACGTGATAGTACAGAGAATGATTGTAGTATAAGTATCTATCTGTATTATAGGTAGGTAGGTAGGTACAGGATAGGTATCGGTAAGGTAATTCGAATGCGGTTCGACTGTTTCATAGTGAAAACAGTGTAAGTTGAAATACTGTACAGTACCAGACTGTATCGGTATGTTTGACGATTGTTTGTGCTCGTCTACTCGTCGTCAGTCGTCAGTCGTCGAAGTTGTACTTAAGGTTTACGTACTTGTGTATTAGGTGCTTCGTTTCACCGAGCGTCATTTTCATTTTGTTTTAGAAATCAGGTCATCGCGAGTAGGTAAAGAGAGAAAAGAGCGAGTGAGAGGGAAATAGTGGAGTAGGGAGAGGGGGGAGAAAGAGAGAAACAAAAACGAAAGAAAAAAATTTACCGAGAAAGCTACGAAAAGTTAGGGCGCGGTTTATATGTATTTTCCAGCGACAAAAGCAAACCTTCGGTGGTGTTTTGAAGACGCGAGAGCGCGGCGAAGAGCGCAGTAAGAAGAGGAGGTGAAGAAAAAGAGGAGTGAAAGGGGATAAAATGAAAATTTGCGAAGGAACGGCGAGCGGCGCGGCGGAGCGACGGGATTCCGTGTCCTGAATACCGGCTCGGTCGATCGATATCTACGTCATTATTTCTTATACAATGGTGACGTCATTATAACCTCATAGCAGCTTTCGAGCGAGGCGAGCTTTTCTATGCTGTACGTCCTGGCGACCCGCATCGCGTGGTCGCTGCCGCTGCTGAACCGTTTCACCCTTGGGTCGCCGCAGCGTAGTATGATTTCGCCCTGTTACACCTCTTCTGTTTTGCAATCGGATCCGCCCGGTTATGCGAGAGAGGTCGTTGCACCGATCGCGCATTGCCGGTATTTAGTATAGGTAACCATCTACGCTTGTACGCAATTTAGCTGCGATCGTAATGCCAATTTTATTCCCAAATTTTCGAGGGAGAAAAATGCCGGACTATTGCCACGGTTTCGACTTTGAAAATTTGACGGGAGCAACTTTTTTCTTCGTGTTACGAGATCCCTACAGAGGTCGAGTATGGATATAAGGGGAAAAAATGTAAATATAAGTACCCTCCAAGAGTCAAAACTGTAAAAATTCATCGTTTCGAGAGTTACGGTTCAAAAAAGGTCAAACATGATATTTGAGGGGCCGAATTTGAAGCCTCTTACTTGAAAATTACGTTAGGACCTGTTTTACTGTGGAGAGTGCAAAAAGAGCTCAGAAAATCAAAAAAAAAAATTGCAATTAGGATCACTAGCTGGGTACTTTCATTGTCATCAATATGTTCATCCATAAATGACCTTCCTAGGTCATCTCCCCCCCCCCCACTCCATAATGTGGGTTTTCTTACCGTTTTGTTGCCGTTGACTAGCCTGCAGCCTCTCCAAGTACGTAACTTGGGAGGACGTAAACTCAAAAAATCGACTCTTATGTAGATATGTATGTAGTATAGCGTATTCTAAAATAACGCGGTCTCGATAACCACTGACTAAAATGCTTACGTGCTCGTTTTGTTGCGCAGGTGATCTGGGTGTGTATACTGTGTCGAAAAAAGCAGGAGCTTCTCGGTAAAACCGGCCAATGGATAAATCAACGAATGTCTTCCAACGAACCGGCCTCGAAACCCGAACAAGATCGCGACCTATCCGTACTATCGGACAAACGTGCCAAACTAGAGCGTACCCAAAGCGCGGCCGAAAAAGAAAACCAACCGCTAGAGCGTAGCGGCAGCTTGCTCAGGCGGCAGTATTCGCACCAAGAACAGAGCAGCCGCTCGTCGGATACCATGACCAGAATGGAGAAAAATCGTAGCCGCGAAGAAGAGATGAGATACCGCAAAGAAATGGAGGCGAAACAGTCGACCGGCGGCAGGCACATGCGTCGCGGCGAGATCAGCGGCTACAAAAGCGACTCGTACACGTCCGAGAAATCGCTAGATCGACTAGAAAACCCACCCCAAAGATCGGGATCTTCTACTGTGATATACCCTTCTCCTTCTCGAAAACACCGAAGAAGTTCGAAAGGAGAACCGCTTCTTCGTAAAGAAACCCAAATGGGAATGAAATCCCAAAAGAATTTACCGCATCAGTCTTTCTCAAGTTCGGACGATGAACTGAAATCCTTGTCGGAGTGCACCAGCGAGGAACGCGAGTACGACAAAAGTAAGCTCGATCTTTTCTTACTTACTTTTTTACTTTTTGATTTTTCCTAATGCCATCCGCCCCCCACCTACCCTGTACCGGTGTACTCGTACCCTTTTCATCCCGTACCTGTCTCGGTTGGGACGTCGTCTTCGAAAACGTGTACCCATCGTCTTTGAAAATTCAAGTATCTTAACAACTTTAGGTACCTACTCTTTCGTCGTCACACACGGTTCAATTTATCGGCAAAAGGCAAAATTTTGCCCCTTGATTTTGAAGATTCGTAGATTTTTACTCGTAAAAATGACCTGAATTGCAAGGAAATGACCTTCTACTTTTCTCATTTTCTTATTTGTTGAACTTCAGTTTTCAGAAAAAAAATCTCTCAGTGTGCTCGCTCTGAAGATTTAGACTGTGTGTGATCATCCACATCATCTTGTTCTTGCTCTTGTTCTTCCTCTTCTTCTTATCTTTTTGAATCTGTAATCTAACGCTCTGTTACGTGTATAATATACGTGGATACTAGGGTGGTCCTCATTTATACTTGGTGAAAAAAAAAATTCAAAATTTTTATGGGACCCCCCCTAGATTGGTGCCACTCCATGAGAAAACAACCCACAAAAATTTTTGGCCCGATCGGTTCACCACTCCCCTCGCACCGTGACCATTTTTGACCAGGTTACGCTTGTCCGCGCGAGCGTATAACGTTCCACCATCGACGCAGAGCTGTTTATTTTTCTATTCATCATAATTTGGATGGAATGGCATTCAGAATATTCCATTTCAAAGCATTTC
>FIZT01044795.1:0-35661 GCA_900065295.1 Paracoccus marginatus
TTCATGTCACCCTGAGCTCACCAACAAAATTTGAAAATGCATATTTTTGCATATTTCACCTTAAATGCATATTATTTGGTACATATTTGGCCATATTTGGCCAATTTTCAGTACATATTGAACATATTTCCCTAAACACGCGTATTTTTGCATATTTCTCGTATTTTCCTTCAAAATACAATTTGGGCTACTTTAAATTTTCTCTTAAAAATCAGTCATTTTCGTTAAAAATTGAAATTTTTTGTAAAAATTTTCTCGAAAATTTTCGCCCTCGCTCCGCTCGGGCAATTTTTTGTATCTGTTTTCCAGATATAAGAAGAAACTGTGAAATAATGAAGTATTTTTACACATTCCTCTTGTTCACTGTCACTTACCTGAAAATTTCTTAAAGATTTTCAGTAAAATTAGGTGATTTGGGGATTTTGGGTTGCAGGGAGTGAAAAAATCTGACACTTCATTGGATAAAAGTACATATTTTTGCATTTTTCAGGCATATTTTTTGCATTTTTAAATGCATATTTTGGCATATTTCGCGATCTTGAATGCATATTTTGGGAAAATAGATTTATATAAATCCCAGCCCTAGTGATCAGTTTTCATTATTTTTGACAAAAATTTTTGAAATTTTTATAACACGTTTTTGACCAAAAAGATCCATCGTCGTTATGACCATTTTTTCAAAACGGCGACTCAGAATTTGTAAAATGCCATAACTTGACGAAAAATTGTCCAAAAAAAAGCGATCTCAAAAAAAGGTCCAAACTTCAGACACAGTATAAAACTTTCACGTTTCTTTGCATAGGTCCAATTTTTCTAATTTCCCACTAATTCTATTTTTTCTAAATAATGCGATGATCAAAAATGGTGACCCTTCTTCCTTCACCAATCTCAAACTTCCGCATACAGCGAGAGCAAGACAAAAACAACGCGTGTAACATGACGCTGAAACACCCCGTTAACTTGATACGATGATCTCCACGTTCAATGTCAAATAGGTACACCAGCGTAACAAAATACTAGGAATACCTAGGTAAGTGATCCGTCGAAAATATGCCAAAAAAAAACAAACCGGTTCGTTTTTCTCCAACCACACTCTTTTGCCATCAACATTCAAATATTTCATATGCGCTACTTGTGTATTATCACATTCAAATTACTATGGAATTTCCGTACACTAATACATCAATCGTGAAAATTTGACTAACCCGAAATGTTCTTTATTTTTATCGCGTGCTTAATTCTACAAATAATACCACTCTACTATTGAAGGACACTGAAATGATAAGCCAAGCGTGTTACGTTACGAGAATTCTGTGCATTCTTCTATTCATATCGAATACCACAGGTGAGTTTTTTTTTGAGAATATCATTCATTGCCAAAATACATCCTAACTGTTTGGAAATTTTTTACAGTTTCACATTCATTTTCTAATGCAAAAAAATTGGAAAAAAATGAAACTCGAATCAATCATTGTAAAAGGTAATTACCTAGTAATTCGTGGAAATGAAAATTCTTTTTACCGCAAACAATAGAAACGAATGTATCATAACGTATTACTCATGAAACACGTTTTAGTTGGCAATTCAGGTGCAACAGTGGGCAATGTATCGCTAAACCGTTTGTGTGCGATGGATTAAAAGACTGCAATGACAACAGTGACGAAAACTACGACCAATGCCGGAATAACACTTCCATAAAGTGAATCCCAAAAATCAAAAAAAAAATCATCAATTCAGAAAAATTTTATCCTAAAATTCCTCTGCTCCCAGATGCAAAGAAGAACAATTCCAATGCCAGTACGGAGCCTGTATCGAAAAAAAATACCTATGTGATGGTCAGAAACATTGCATAGACGAATCTGACGAATCTTCCGATACGTGTAACGTGCTTCGTGACCAGCTAAACAAGAAAAGAAATAAGCGATTTGTTGAGTAAGTAATTTAAAAATGAACGCATGCCAAAGTGAACCTCTCTCTAGATATGTACTTTGATAAACCGTACCGGTTCCATAATTGATGATTATTTTCAGAAAAGCGTGCACAGCCCTGACTTCATCTCCCCATAAAACTGTCAACTACCACTGCAGCAATAATCCGTCATGGGGGACTTGCGGACCCATAAACGGATACGTTCCACATTTGATCATTGCCACCGTCACCTGTGCACCTGGTTACTATCTAAATAATTTAGAAATCGGCTCGACTCACACTTCTTGTTTCAACTCGCAATGGTCGCCACCGGTAGGCGAGTGTGTGAGTAAGTATCGAGTACACCCACTCTAATCGTCCTGACATGAGTATTCGAAAATAATACGATTATGATGAATATTTCGTGTGGCGCTTTTCCAGAAAAATGTGATCAACTCAACCCGGTGAACATTGTTCTCGAATGCCATTACAACGGATTGAAAATGGGCTACTGCGACGGCAGTTCAGTATTGTTGACTGGAACTCAAGTGCGTCCGACATGTGAACCCGCGTATAAATACGATTACCCACCCAGTTATCATAAAATCACGTGCGACGGCGATGGCAAATGGGATAATAATCTACTTCCATGCGTTCCTGGTACAAATATCGATTGTAATTCACGCCCGATAAAAAATACGCGTACTAATTCTCAAATTTTTCGCACCATTTTCAGAATGTGGAAAACCATATCATGCAAATGCTCAACTTGCAATTACCGGAGGTACCCCGGAATCGATCGGAGGGTCACCGTGGCATGTGGCGATTTTCAACAAAGACCAAAAATTTATTTGTGGCGGCACAATCATTTCCGAGAGCGTGGTATTATCAGGTTGATGAAAGATATTCATATAAAATATAAATACCTATTACCTACTCGCTATAAATTATTTAAAAATGAAATAATATAATTTTCTGATTGCTACTTCAATTACTTCATAGACAATTACTTAACCGACTGCTTATTCTTTCCAGCTGCACATTGCTTCGGCGATGATAACCGATGTCAAGGCACCAATTGTATTGAAGATTTTGAAGTTTTTGTTGGTAAATACACTAGCAATTATACTGTGAAGGATAACTCGCATCAAAAGATAATGAAGGTATGCCTATAAGTGATACGTCTATTACGTATGGTACGTGAACAGGCGCGTGAGGGACGAATAAGTTACACTTTTTTCAAATCAAATACGTTCCTACTCAAGTGTAATGGATTTTTTCGGACACTGAGAATTAAAAATTAATAATAAAAAAAAAAAAGGGTTTCAAAAAAGTCCAGACAAAAAATGAAAAAGGGTGAATGTGTTCGAAAACAACATTTACTCACCCACCTATTCTTATGTCACACTCTCGCAGCATGCAAAACTTGAACTTGCAACTGTTACTAAATAATCAAAAAGCCAAGACAGAACGATAAAGCATACAAAAATACTACCAGAACCAAAATTTCAGGTGCTAAGCTGCACTCTCTGAATTTAGACTAATTTTTAAGAATTGAATTTGAGCCTTTGTTAGTAATACGTCAAAAATTAAGAAAATTTCACCAGTCGGGGGGGGGGGGGTCACCAACATGCACCGATCGCATTTCTACGGTCAAAGCTGCACTTTTGAAGATTTTGGAGTGTTTTTCGTAGGCTAGAAATTGCCTTAATTCGCTGAAGGCTCCAGAAAGACTCGAAACCGCTTACAATCGATTCCACTGGTCAAAATTAGGTCAAAATTAGGGTAAAACTCTATCGAGCTGACTTGGTTTGGATGCAAAATTTTTTTTAGTTGTGGAAAAAAAATCACAAAAAATGAAATTTAAAAAAATTAATTTTGAAAAATGCTTGATCGAATTTTGAATTCTCATAACTTGATGCATTAAAAATTTTCATTTACATAAACGTACTAAATGAAAATGATGAAGAAAAAATTAGGAAACTCATAAATAAATCTTTTAAAAAAAAACAATTAAAATCAGATTACTTTGATGCTATAAAAGTGAAAATCGAAAAATTGCCATGACCGAATAACCTCTGAAACACTCTCAATTAATTCATAATATAGGTAGGTACATCACTGATGATAAAAACCAAATTCTCAAATCGTATTTCAGATCAAAGAAATACGCTACTCAACAATAGGTTATCGCGGTTTGTCCACCTATCACGCAGCCGATGTAGTGGCTTTGATTCTGGAAGAGAAAATCCCCATAAGTCCGGCAATTTTACCAGCCTGCATGAACTGGGATGCTTTGCGAAAGAAAAAGTACCCTCCGGAGGGCGAACCTGGAAAAGTATCCATTTTACAACCAACACCGTACCTACCGCCTAAATTGCAAGAATTATTCGCCCTATTCTTCGTATATTTAATTCCAGGTTGTGGGCTGGGGCCTCACTGAGAATGACACGATCAGCACAGTTTTAAGGAACATTTCTTTACCCTTCATTGGTCACCAACGATGCGTGGACATGGTGGACGAAGATTTCAAGCCTTACGTTACAATAGATAAATTTTGTGCTGGCACAGGAAATCATACAGGTAACTCGACTCAAAATAGATAGGTATCTATATATTTTAAATCCGCATTATTGATTTATGGATTTCTTTTTTTCAAATTTGCCATTAAACCAATTACCGTTAAGGTCCCATAGTACTACAAGGAGACAGCGGCGGAGGTTTATTATTTCAAGAAAAAGAACAGTTTTATTTACAAGGAGTTGTAAGTGTAAAAGAAGTATTGTCTAATGCCGTTTCTGTATTTACCGACTTGAGCCACTACGTCGACTGGATCGCATCCATACGCGATGAAGCTGAGAAAAAAGCACCAAAAAAAAGAATTCAATCGCCCTCCGGCGAGCATCTTCCGGCAATTTCTTCGGTTAGTTACTAAGAATTCAATTTACCATCTATCAATCAGCTCAACGTTTAATTCTATACTCGATTTTTAATCCATGGCACTTCACCTCACTACTTTTCAGGCATATGATGCAGATAACGTCACAGAACGATTGGCCAAAGAAATAGTACGCGACATGCAATCCAACAACTTCTCCTCAGCCCAGAGTAAGCTCCAACAAGGCACCGATGACACATACAGATACGTCGTGTGGAAAGTCTACTCAGAACCAATCGACAATTTCGAGTTACTGCTTCATTTCGCCGACCATGTCGACGATTACGAACAAAGGTTCAAGCTTTATGACAACATACGTAATGAAATAAGAAACAGCAATAGTCAGCACACCGCAAGTCAACTGCAAAAACTACGCAAATTGGTGAAAAAAGAAATAGTTGAGCGAGCACAAGGTGATTTACCAATGCTAAATCTTTATAACGCGTTACAAGAGGAAATTCATGCAGCTTCTGTCGCACTGATCACTGCCACCTTTCAAAATGACACTTCGTGGCGAATAGCACGACAGGTGAGTGCCGATATGCACGAAAACTGCTACTCATGTTTGGTTGATATCTATAAAGAGGTAGTAGACAATGTTTGGAACAAAGTTGATATCCCATATCTACTGAAAAAAGTGGAATATAAATTCACGTACATTGCAGAAGATATGGCTCTTCACACAGCAATATTCAATAAACTGCAACAAACAGGCAGATTAACTACTAGTTTGGCAGCAATACTAGTTTCCGCGATGAAGTCCAACATCCATTCATCCACTTACGAAGGAGTAAATCAGGATGAACGAAACAAATACGAAATATTGTACAACACTGCGAGAATGACGATTCAAAAATCAGCCGTTGGACCAATCTCTGCCGCATTTCAAAACGATACTTCGTGGCCTACTGCCAGACGCATGAGCGCTGACATATACAATGATTGCCCCGAGTGTCTAGTTAGTATCTACTATGAGATGGTTGAAACAGTTTGGAACAAAGTATCCATACAAGAATTACTAGAAAAAGGACAAAATGAATTAAAATACAGTCGAGAAAAAATGGCTCTTCACAAAGTCGTATTCGATAAACTGCAACAAACAGGCACATCAACTACTAGTTTGACGGCAAAACTAGCTTCCCTGATAAAGGCCGAGATGAATATGTCCAACTATGAAAAAGTAGGGCAGGTTGAGCGAACCAACTACGAGGAGTTATTCAGCACAGTGAAAATGACAATGCGAGAAAGAGCTGTTGCACCAATCTCTGCCGCCTTTCAAAACGATACTTTGTGGCCAATTGCCCAACAGATGAGTGCAAATGTACAGGAAAACTGCCACGAATGTGTAGTTGATATCTACAACGAGGTAGTTGATAATGTTTGGAACAAGGTCGCCATTCGAGACATACTTCGGAAAGCGAGAAATAATTTGAAAAGTTATGGAGAGGCGGTAGCTGTTCATAAAGCAATAATCAACAAAATAAAACGTACGGACACATTAAACGCCAGTTCGACCACACTGTTAACGAGCTTTATGAAGGAGTCTATGGAGTCAGCTGTTCGACTAATCGCCGCCGCTTTTCAAAACGATACTTCGTGGCCAATTGCCCAACAACTGAGTGCCAATATACATGAAAACTGCCACAAATGTGTAGTTGACATCTATAACAAGGTACTTGATAATGTTTGGAACAAAGTCACCATTCAAGACATACTTCGGAAAGCGAGAAATAATTTGAAAAGTTACGGAGAGGCGGTTGCTGTTCGCAAAGCAATAATCAGCAAACTAAAACCTACAGACACACTGAACACCAGTTCGACAGCATTACTAAGGAGCTTCATGCAGGAGACTACAGATGCGGCTGCTGGACTTATCTCCGCCGCCTTTTACAACGATACTTCATGGCCAGCCGCCCGACGCGTGAGCGCTGACATATATAATAACTGCAAGGAATGCCTGGTGGGTATCTATAAAGTAGCAGTTGAAACAATTTGGAACAATGTAACCTTACAAGAACTACTGGAAAAAGCGCAAAATGAATTAAGCTATATTCGAGAAGTTATGGCTTTTCACACGGCCATATTCAATAAACTACAACAAACAGGCACATCAACTACTGGTTTGTTAGCAAATCTCGCTTCCTGTATAAAGGACCAGATGAATCTGACCAATTATAAAGATGTAGGGCAGGTTGAGCGAACCAACTACGAAAAATTATTCACCACAGTGAAAAAGACAATTCGAGAAGCAGCTGTAGGACCAATTGCCGCCGCCTTTCAAAACGATACTTTGTGGCCAGCAGCCCAACAGTTCAGTGCCAACATACACGAAAACTGCCACAAATGTGTAGTTGATATCTATAATGAGGTAATTGATAAAGTTTGGAACAAAGTTACCATTGAAGATGTACTTCGCAAAGCGCGAAATTTAAAAAATTTTGGAGAGGCGATTGCTGTTCATAAAGCAATTATTAACAAACTAAAACCAACAGACACACTAAACACCAGTTCGACAGCATTACTAAAGAGCTTCATGAAGGAGACTACAGATGCGGCTGCTGCACTAATCTCCGCCGCCTTTTACAATGATACTTCGTGGTCAGCCGCCCGACGCGTAAGCGCTGACATATTTGATAACTGCATAGAATGCATGGTAGATATTTATAAAGAAGTAGTTGAAACAGTTTGGAACAAGGTAACCATTGAAGAACTACTGGAAATTGGGCGAAATGAATTGGAATACATTCGAGAAGTTATGGCTTTTCACACAGTCATATTCAATAAACTACAACAAACTGGCACATCAACTACTGGTTTGTTAGCAAATCTCGCTTCATGCATAAAGGACCAGATGAATGTGTCCAATTATAAAGGAATAGTTCAGGATGAGCGAACCAAATACGAAGCATTATACAAGAATGTGAAAATGATTATTCAAAAAGCAGCCGTTGGACCCATCTCTGCCGCATTTCAAAACGATACTTCATGGCCAATAGTCCGACAGCTGAGTGCCAATATAACAGATAACTGCTTCGAATGCCTAGTTGATATCTATAACGAGGTGGTTGATAATGTTTGGAACAAAGTTAACATCCAAAATCTACTGGGAAAAGTGCGAAATGAATTGGACTACATTCTTGAAGATATGGCTCTTGACACAGCTGTATTCCATAAACTACAACTAACAGGCACATTAAATACAGGTATGGCAGCAAAACTAGCTTTCACGATGATGACCACGATGAATGAGCCTAATTATAAAAAAATAGACAAGGATAAACGAACCGACTACGAAGCGTTATACAATACTTTGTTAAGGTGGAAACCAACTGTCAAGTAACAAATGTAGATTTCCAACTACGTAGCAACAAGAATAATTATTCTAGTTCAAGATGACGGACGTGTAAAAGTTGAATTTTTTGTTGACCAAGCCGAATCCATTGCGAATGGCGTTCATTTCATTTATCGGGCCGCCCGGAGGCATCCCTCGCAACTGTGAAATTGACAAGACAAATTCGGACCTGGACAGTCTCTTGTGCTTTTGGTTTAGACCAAAGGGAACGCTTGAATTGTTTATCGGCCCAGAAAGAACAGAGGAAAGTAGAATGTTATAAGATAAATTCATGGTTTCAATCGTAATTTTCCAATTGGCGCAAGCTTATTCTAGGAAATTAGGAATTCAGGGTAGCTTTTCCAGTCTTCTCGCCTTTCCCCGGTAGGTACGGAAATACGCTATTTTTGGTTGTTTAAGAGCCAAGAAAAGCCTGCTACGACTACGAGACAGTAATGTTCTCACACTCTGGCTAATTGTCACAGCTTCGCAACGCACATCTAATTTGATTGCGTATTTCCACTCAACAGAAGTATCAAAATTTTAACTTTCACTGCGTTATCGAATAACATCTTAATCTGTTGCTCAAACACTCATTTCTGCCGGGAGGAGATTGTCTTGATTTATAAACAAAAATAGATGCGATGACCACCTACTTTTTCGTTGAAAAATCACAAGTTTTTACTGTGTTCTAACCTATCCACTGATTTGTTGCTAATACACCTCGATGGTTAAGCCTGGCTATCATGCTAACCACCTTTTTTGTCATTTGATTATGTATTTCCCTTCATTATTATCTTACTCGTTCTTAATATATTTATTTGTTTTTATGTATTTAATTCATTTACCTACCCGTGTTTATGCCATCAATGTTTAAAGCATAGGTAATCAATTATTCATGCATTCAATCTTTGTAATTATGTACCTATTACCAGTATTTACCCATAAATAAAATGAGCATAATTTTTAAAAAAACGTTTTCATTCCCGAATGTTGGAGAATAGTTACCAAAGATGAGGGAAAAGTTAACAAACAACAAAATTCGTATATAAAGTCAAAGAATGGTAGGTACATAGCTACATGCATAATTTTGTCAATGGTCGTACAACGCAAAAGTAAAGCAGTGGTGGCAGGCTTGATGGAACTTGGATGGGTGACTGGCAGAGAAATTCTGATATCAGGGGGAAAAAATTTCCAGAAAAATTCCCTAGCTACCACTCATCACTGACAGATAGCATAAAATTCATCTGCTGACGTAAGTGCCAAATGGGAGAGGCAACTTGACGTTGTAATTTTTCTTTTTATGACAGTTCAAAAAAATAAGGTAAGTAATCATTCCAAAAACTGATCGGTAACTTTCTCTCATTCTTTGACATCCTATTACTTGAATTTGAAAGAGAATTATTTTCAAAATTAAGGTAACTAAGTATTAACTGAATTCGTTTCATACCCATGGTTTACCTAATTATTAGGTAATGCTTCCCTGTTTTTGAGAATTTTTTCCCAAATTGAATGTTTTTATCGTTTTTCTCGTGAAATTTACTTTGAGAAAAAAAAAAAAAAATTTTGAAATCTGAGAGGGCGCAGCGCTTCCCAACATTAACTGAAATATAGCTAATGTTTTTATTTGCCAACTTGTTTTTTTTTTTCGAATAATGCAATGATCGAAAAATACGATAACCCTCCTTTCTTCACCAATCTTGAACTTGCATACAGCAAGAGCAAGGCCAAAATAACGCGTGTAAAATTTACACCGAAAAAAAAACAACATTTTAATTAATACTTGCGATAATCTCTACGCTCGTTGTCGAAAAAAAAAACACCAGCACATACAAAATTGTAGGTATAGGTACCTACGCAATTCTTCGAGAATGGGGAAAAAACAAACCGGTCTGTTGGTTCCTCCGATCTCCCTCTTATACCATCAGCATTCAAATATACTCGTATCATATGCGGCTGGCTACTTCTGCCTCATATTCAAATTAATTTACCACAGAATCTTCGTGCATCAGGCAAGTGATTTGTGAATATCTGACCATTGTACTTATCGCGAAATGTTTTTTATTCTAACGTGCGATGTTTGGCGATATTAGTTAACAGTGTCAATTCTATACGAATAATACGAGTCTGTTGTTGAAGGACGTTGAAATGATCAGCCAAGCGTGTCACTTTATGGGAATTTGGTGCACTCTTCTATTCATATCAAATATTACAGGTGCGTGAGTTTTTTTTCGAGAATATAATTCATTACCAAATATTCTTAATTTTTGGAAATTTTTTAGGTGTTTCATATTCATTTCCTAATACAAAGAACTTGGATAAAAATGAAACGCGAATCAATCATTGTAGAAGGTAAGTATTTGGTGGAAATGGAAAAAATTAATTTGTTCAGATCTTGACGCATTATTTTTATGCTATTCAATAGAAACAAATATAGGTATTGAACATTATACTTTTGATAAATGTTCTTAACTTTAGTTGGGAATTCCAGTGCAAAAGTGGTCAATGCGTCGCTAAACCATTTGTGTGCGATGGATTAAAAGACTGCAATGACTACAGTGACGAAAACTACGACCAATGCCGCAATAAGACTTCAATAAAGTAAATTTCAAAAATGAAAAAATTATCATCAACTCAAAAAAAAATTCAACTCTGAAATTCCTCTGCTCCTAGATGCAAAGAAGAGCAATTTCAATGCCAGTACGGAGCCTGTATTGAAAAAAAATACCTATGCGATGGCCAGAAACATTGCAGAGATGAATCTGACGAATCTTCTGATACGTGTAACGTGCTTCGCAACCAGTTAAACAAGAAAAGAAATAGGCGAGATGCTGAGTAAGCACTTTGAAAATGAACTCATGCCAAATGAACCCCTCTCTACATACTTTGAAAACCCGCTTATATTTTCACAGCAAATCGTGCGCAGCCCTTATTGCATCTCCTGATAAAACTATCAACTACGATTGCGACGCGAATATGTCATCGGGGACTTGTGGGCCAATAAACGGATTCGTCCCTAGAAGAACCATCGCTATCGTCACCTGTGCACCTGGTTACCATCAAGATAATCCAGAAATTGGTTCGGTCCACGTTTGTTTCAACTCACAATGGTCGCCAAAGGTGGGCAAATGTGTGAGTAAGTAGATAATTATCGAGTATACGTACATCTTCACACATCCTATCCTTACTTAGCATATTTGAAAATATATGACAAAAGATTTCACGTGATCTCTTCCAGAGAAATGTGACCAACTGAAACCTGTGAACCATGGCCTCTTATGCAATCGCTACGGAGTAAACATAGGCAACTGCAACGGCAGTTCAGAACTGTTGGCTGGAACTGAAGTGATTCCGACGTGTGAACCCGCGTATAAATATTATCCACCGAGTTATGACAAAATCACGTGCAACAATGACGGCAAATGGGATAATAATCTAGTTCCATGCGTCCCGGGTACAAAATTCAATAACCTATGCATAATTCAAGTGCCAAGATGACCGACAGAAATACTTATTCTCGAATTTTTTGCATCATTTTCAGAATGTGGAAAGCCATATTATGCAGACGTTCAACTTACGATTGCCGGAGGTACCCCGGAATCGATCGGAGGATCGCCGTGGCATGTGGCGATTTTTAACAAAGATGAACTTCTAATTTGTGGTGGTACAATCATTTCCGAAATTTTGGTATTATCAGGTAGATGAAGGATATTACTTCATACAAATAAATACTCACAACAAATTAATTAAAAACAAATATGTATATACCTATAATGCAGTGCCACGAATATGTCTATTGCTACTTCATAAACAATTGACCGACTGCATATTATTTTCAGCTGCGCATTGCTTCGGCGATGGTACCGAATGTCAAGGCACCACTTGTATTGAGGATTATGAAGTTGTAGTTGGTAAATTCACCCGTAATTATACTGTCAAGGATAACTCGTATCAAAAGACAATGAAGGTATGTCTAAAGGTGATACGTATTATGTATGGTGCCTATACGTGTAGAGTAACGTAAGGGACGAATAAGTTGATTTTTTCAAATCAAATACTAGCCCAGTAATACTCTTTCAATTGGAATCAGTGAAAAATCACTGAAAAACAGTCAGAATTGCACCAGTGAATGAAATCACTGAAATTTCGGTGAATTTTCAGTGATTTTTTCACTGGTGCAATTGAGAGAGTACATAGATTTACCATTTTATGTATGACTCACCGTGGAAAAAATTCTAACAAAAGGGAATTTTTTCAAGAATTCGCGGATGACCACCATAACCAACACACCAAAAGTCTCCACTCTGTGCGGAAGGGGTGAGCGTGGCTCAAGAGGGGGTGGAACCTTTCACGAAATCACTTTTTCGCATTTATCTCCGTGAATATTACATTTATCCCTTAGGTGTCCGGTGTGAAACTGACGGATGAAATGAAAAAATATTCATATCGCAGCAGTGGTTTCGAGGGTTCATCACCAGAACCACAAAAAAAAATATCTGGACGGGATTTATCATTTGGAAATGGACAATTTTGAAAATTCACGCATTCTCATTTCTCAATCGTTGAAAAGAGCGACTGAAATGGGAATCACTTCAAATTGTCAAGCAACTTGTTGACCCACAAAAAAATCATTTCATGAATTATAAGCAAAAAAAGCGAAGAAAAAATCAGGAAAATCAAAAATGAATGGGCGAAAAAGAAATTGAAAAAATTGCCTCCAAATCACTCCCAATTCATACGGAATTTCAGCAATTGTGCCGTTGACGTTAGATTATCATGTGTGCAATTGCGCCAACTAAATGAAATCCAAATGAATGATTTTGTCCATTCGATCTAAACGGGCGCGAATATACGAAACACAAGTTCATTGATGGGAGGAGTTTGTTGACGTGAGAGACTGAGGAGTCTATATAAAAAATGTTTTTTGGGAGAAGTTCGTTGACGAGAGGCGCTATACGAAAAAAAGTTTTTGTTCGCTACTTATTTTGCGAGTTTATCATTTAAATCGAAAAGGTTTAACCTGAAAGTTTACTTTCGGAGGTTTGCCTTTTTCCATATAACTCAGATGAAAACCACTCATTTTGAATCACAATGTGTTGGATATTACAGACAGCGCTGACAATAAAAATCAAATTCTAATTTTTTTGAATTCTAGATTAAAGAAATACGTTACTCAACAGTTGGTTATCGCGGTTTGACCACCTATTTCGCAGCTGATGTAGTAATTTTAATTCTCAAAGAGAAAATCCCCTTAAGTTCGGCGATTTTACCAGCCTGCGTGAACTGGGATGCTTTAGAGAAGAAAAAGTACCCTTTAGAGAACAAACCCGGAAAAGTACCAATTTTACAACCAACATGGTACCACCCTATTTTTTTGAATTATTTACCCTATTCTTCGTATACTGAATTCTAGGTTGTGGGCTGGGGCACCACTGAGAATGACACCTCCCGCACAGTTTTAAGGAGCATTGATTTACCCTTCATTAGTTACCAACGATGCGTGGACATGGTGGATGACGATTTCAAGGTTTTCGTTACAATCGATAAATTTTGTGCAGGCACGAGGGATCCTACAGGTATTATCTGCAGTCAAAATTTACCTTTTAATTCTACATAATGATTTTTTCCCAAAATATGCCATTGAACCAATGTACTTCAAGGACTTACAGTACAGCCGGGAGACAGCGGCGGGGGTTTATTATTTGGAGAAAAAGACCTGTTTTATTTGCGAGGCGTTGTGAGCATAAAACAAAGATCATCGAATGCCGTCTCTCTGTTTACCGACTTGAGCCACTACGTCGATTGGATCGCATCCGTACGCGATGAAGTTGAGGAAAAAGTACCAAAAAACAGAATTCAATCGACCCTCGGCAGTAATCTCCTGACTATTTCTCAGGTTACTTACTAATTACATAATTAGTTACGTCATATCAATCAATTCAACGTTTAATTATACACTTTCTAAACCATGGTACTTTACTTCTCTATATTTTTCAGACAAGTGACGCAAATACCGTCGAAGATCCATTGACCAATGAAATAGTACGCGACATACAATCCAACAATTTCTCCTTAGCCCAGAGTAAGCTGCAGCAAGGCACCAACGACACGTACAATTACATTGTGAAGAAAGTCTACTCACAACCAATCAACAATTTCGAGTTACTGCTTCGTTTCGCCGATTATGTCCACGATTACGAACAAAAGTTCAAGCTTTATGAAAACATACGCAATGGAATAAAAAAAAGCAATAATCAACATACCGCATGGCAACTGCAACAACTAAGCAAATCGTTTAAAAAAGAAATACTTGAGCGAGCACCCGGTGATATAGCGGCGCAGAATTTATCCAATGCATTGCAAAATGAACTTCAAAAAGCTTCTGCCATACTCATCGCTGCCGCTTTTCGAAACGATATATTGTGGCCAGTCGCCAAACTGGCGAGTGCTGAAATATATCATAACTGCGATGAATGTATCACCGATATTTATAAAGAAGTTATTGAAATAGTTTGGAACAAGGTGACCATAGATAAACTACTTGAAAAAGCGCGCAATGAATTGGAAAACATTCGAGAAGTTATGGCTCATCACACAGCCTTATTCAATAAACTACAACAAACAGGCACATTAACTTATGTTTTAGCAGCCAAACTAGCTTTTGCGATAAAGACCGAGATGGATAAGAAAAATTATAATAGTGTACAACAAGTTAAGCGAACCAACTACGAAGAATTATTTAGCACAGTGAAAATGGCAATGCGAGAAGGAACCGTTGGACCAATCTCTGCTGCCTTTCAAAATGATACATCGTGGCCAACAGCCCAACTGAAAAGTGACAATATACACTACTACTGTCACGCATGTGTTGTTGATATTTATAAAGCGGTTGTTGATAACATTTGGAACAAAGTTACCATTCAAGATATACTTCACAAAGCACGAAACAATTTGAAAATAAAATTTGGAGAGGCGTTTGCTGTTCACAAGGCAATAATGAACAAACTAAAACTTACAGACACATTAAACGCCAGTTCGACAGCTCTGCTGGCGAGCTTCTGGAAGGAGACTATGGACGCAGCGGTTAAACACATCTCCGCCGCCTTTCAAAACGATACTTCGTGGTACGATGCCCGAAGGGTGAACGCTGACATGAATGATAACTGCAAAGAATGCATGCCGGATATCTATAGAGAAGTAGTTGAAACAGTTTGGAACAAGGTTACCATAAAAGCATTACTGAAAAAAGCCCAAAATGAATTAGAATACGCTCGAGAAGTTATGGCTCTTCACACAGCCATATTCAATAAACTACAACAAACAGACGCATTGACACCCGGATTGGCAGTAAAACTAGCTTCTGCGATAAAGGCTGTGATGAATATGTCTAAATATGAAGATGTAGAACAAGGTGAGCGAACCAGCTACGAAGAAATATTCAGTACAGTGAACAACCCAATTCGAGAAGCAGCTATTAAACAAATCTCTACATCATTTCAAAATGACACTTTGTGGCCAATAGCCCAACAGCTGAGTGCCAACATAAGTGAAAACTGTCACGAATGTATGGTTGATATCTACAGCGAGGTATTCAATAATGTTTGGAACAAGGTCACCATTAGAGATATACTTCGGAAAGCGAGAAACAATTTTAAAAACTTTGGAGAGGCGATTGCTGTTCACAAAGCAATGATCAACAAACTAAAACTTACAGACACGTTAAATGCCAGTACGACAGCTCTGCTAGCGAGTTTCATGAACGAGACTACGGATGCGGCCGTTAGACTAATCTCTGACACTTTTCAAAATGACACTTCGTGGCCAACGGTCCGACGCTTAAACGCTGACATATATGATACCTGTGACGAATGTTTCGCTGATATCTATAAAGAAGTAGTTGAAACACTTTGGAACAAGGTAGGCATGCAAGAAGTACTGCAAAAAACGCGAAATGAATTGGAAAACATTCAAGGAGTAATGGCTCTTCACACAGCCATATTCAAAAAACTACATTCAACAGGCACCTTGACCCCCGGATTGGCAGCAAAAATAGCTTTCTTGATGAAGTACCACATAAAGCAGACTAATTATAAAATGATACAAGAGGCTACGCTAGCCAAGTACAAAGAATTATTCACCACAGTGAAAGTGATAGTTCGAGAAGCAGCCGTTGGACCTATCTCTGCCGCTTTTCAAAACGACACTTCGTGGCCAATAGCCCGACAGCTGAGCGCCAATATACAGGAAAACTGCCATGATTGTGTAGTTGATATCTACGAAGAGGTATTTAATAATATATGGAACAAAGTCACCATTCAAGATCTGCTACATAAGGCGCAAAACCATTTGCAAAATTTTGGAGAGGCGCTTGTTGTTCACAAAGCAATCATCTACAAACTAACACATCCGGGCATCATAAACGCCAGTTCAGCAGCATCATTAAACAGCTTCGTGTTGGCGACTCAGGGTGCAGCCGCTGGAGTGATCTCCGCCGCGTTTCAAAATGATGTTTTCTGGCCATCTGCCCAACACGTGATCGCTGATATATACAATATTTGCGAAGGATGCATGATGGAAATCCATAAAAAAGTAGTTGAAAAAGTTTGGAACAAAGTGGATACACACGAACTGCTAAGAAAAGCAGAAAATAATTTGAATCTAATATTTTCAATTATGGCTGTTCACACAGCCGTATTCAATAAATTGAAACCATGGGACACATCGAATGCTGATTTGGCAGCAGATCTAGCTTCCAGGATGAAAAATGTGATCGATATGCCTAATTATGGAGAAGTAGGACGCTATAAACGAATTGACTATGAAGCATTATTCAATACAATGAATATGACAGTTCGAGAAATAGCCATTGGACCAATCTCTGACGCCTTTCAAAACGATACTTCGTGGCCAACTGCCCAACGCTTGAGCACTAATATATATGATTATTGCACCGAATGTATTGTCGATATCTATAACAAGGTATTTACTAATATTTGGAACAAAGTCACCGTTCAAGATATACTTCGCAAAGCGAGAAACAATTTGAAAAAATTTGGAGAGGCGATCATTGTTCACAAAGCAGTAACTGACAAATTAAAACGTACTGATACATTCAACTCCAGTTCGAAAGCTTCGCTAAACAACTTCATGAAGGAGAGTATGGATACGGCCGTTGGATTAATCTCTGCCGCTTTTCAAGGTGATACTTCGTGGCAAACTGCTGGAAATGTGAGCGTTGACATATATAATAACTGCAAGGAATGCATGCCAGATGTCTATAAAGACGTAGTCGAAACAGTTTGGAACAAGGTTACCATACAAGAACTACTAGGAAAAGCGCGAAATGAATTTGAATACATTCAAGAAGTTATGGCACTTCACACAGCCATATTCAATAAACTAAATGAAACGAGCACATTGACTACTAGTTCAGCAGCAAAGCTTGCTTCCTGGATAGAGGTCGAGATAAATCTCTCTACATATGAAGAAGTAGAGAAGGTTGAGCGAACCAAATACGAAAAATTATTCAGCACAGTGAAAATGATAATTCGAGAAGCAGCTGTTGGACCAATCTCTGCCGCCTTTCAAAATGATACTTCGTGGTCAACCGCTCAACGTGTGAGCGCTGATATATATGAGAATTGCAACGAATGTTTGGTAGATATCTATCAAGAAGTTGTTGAAACAGTTTGGAACAAAGTTCCCATTCAAGATCTCCTAAATAAAATACGAAATAATTTGGAACAAATTTCGGAAAGTATGGCTGTTCACACAGCCATATTCAATAAACTACAGCAAACGAGCACATTAACTGCTGGACTGGCAGCAAAATTAGCTTACTGGATGAAGTTCAACCTCGATCTTCCAAATTATGTCCTTGTACAGCAGGTTGAGCGAGCCAACTACGAAGAGTTATTCACCACAGTGAAAGAGACAATTCGAGAAGCAGCTGTTGGACCAATCTCTGCTGCCTTTCAAAACGATACTTCGTGGCCAATAGCCCAACAGCTGAGTGCCAATATAAACGAAAACTGCCACGAATGCGCTATTGATATCTATAACGAGATACTTGATAACGTTTGGAACAACGTAACCATTCCAGATTTACTTCGCAAAGCACGAGACAATTTGAAAAATTATGGAGAAGCAATTGCTGTTCACAAAGCAATAATCAACAAGCTAAAACGTGCGGACACATTAAATGCAAGTTCCACAGCATCGCTAACGAGCTTCATGAAGGTGACTATGGACACAGCAGCTGGGCAAATCTCTACCGCCTTTCAAAATGATATTTTTTGGCCAACTGCGCAACATGTGAGCGCTGATATACATAATAGTTGCGACGAATGCATGGTGGATATCTATAAAAAAGCAGTTGAAACAGTTTGGAACAAAGTTCCCATCCAAGATCTACTGCATAAAACACAAAACAATTTGAAACAAACTTCTGAAATGATTGCGGTTCACACAGCCATATTCGATAAACTACAACAAACGGGCTCATTCAATACTGGATTGGCAGCAGCACTAGCTTCTTTCATGAAGGTCCACATGAATTCTTCTGATTATGCAGAAGCAGAGCAGGTTATGCGAACCAACTACAAAGAATTATTCAGTAGAGTGAAAATGACAATTCGAAAATCAGCCGTTGAACCAATCTCTGCCTCTTTTCAAAACGATACTTCGTGGGTAACAGCCCGACAGTTGAGCGCCAATATAAGCGAAAACTGCCACGAATGTATTGTTGATATCTACAACGAGGTAGTTGATAATGTTTGGAACAAAGTCACCATTCAAGATGTACTTCGTAGAGCGGGAAAAAATTTGAAAAATTTTGGAGAGGCGGTCGCTGTTCACACAGCAATTATTCGCAAACTAAACCGTACAGGCACATCAAACTCTAGTTCGACAGCGTCACTAAGAAGCTTTATGAAGCAGACTATGGACGCTGCAGCTGGACAAATCTCTGCCGCCTTTCAAAATGATACTTTTTGGCCAACTGCCCTACGCGTCAGTGTTGATATATATGTTAACTGCAACGAATGTATAGTGGATATCTACAAGAAAGTAGTTGAAACAGTTTGGAACAAGGTAACCACACCCGAACTACAAAAAAAAGCGCGAATGAATTTGAAAAAAATGGAAGAAATTATTGCTGTTCACACAGCCATATTCAATAAACTATACCAAATAGGTATATTAACTACCACTTCGGCAGCAAATCTTGCTTTCTCGATGAAGGATGTGATGGACTCCTACGCTTATCATGATGTACCAAAAGTTAACCAAACTAACTACGAAGCACTATACAATACAGTGAAAATGAGAATTCGAAAAGCAGCCGTAGGACCCATTTCTGCCGCCTTTCAAAACGATACATCGTGGTCAATAGTCCGACAACTGAGTGCCGATATATACAAAAACTGCCACGAATGTGTAGTTGATATCTATAACGAGGCATTTAATAATATTTGGAACAAAGTTACTGTTCAAAATCTGCTACACAAGGCGCGAAATAATTTGAAAAATTACGGAGTGCTGATGGTTATTTACAAAGCAATATACAACAAACTAGAAGATACCAACACATTAAATGCCACTTTGAAACATTTGCTGACACGCTTCATGACAGAGGCAATAGATAGGCACAGAGATGGGTACTATGAATAGTTTTCGGTAGTTTTTTCATGGTGGTGAGTACAGTTTGCTCTGCCAATATTCGAAAGTTTTTGATTTTAGTCATCTCGCCATCCGAATCGAAAATTTTTTTCTTCAAAACTATAAAACTTTGAGTTTTTGAGTTGCAATCGATAATTTTTCAAAAATGAGCCGAAATATTTTGGCTTCAGTGAAGTGAGAATTGATGGTTTTGATCATTTTTGACAGTTTTATTAATTTTTCAAGAATGGTGGAAAATTTGAGATTCTGTTCTCCAATATTCCGACTTGAGTATATACGCCATCGGACCCTCGGTAATGTGCGCAATCATGAAAAAAACCAAAGAAGGTATGTCTAATTACAACAAGCTGTCTCATAGGTAGTTTAAAAGCTAAATACAAAAAATTATTTTGTCACTGCGCTGCGTTCACTGTAATTTTAGTCTTAATAGTGACTTCAGTGCATATTGAATAACATATAATTTTATACTACATATCTACAAATAATAATTTTCAATTATAATCATTATGTTCAATTTTTAGAAATTGGGCCCGCGATGTTTCTTTACAAATTATATGATGGTAATCAATTTTTTTTTTCGCAAAAAATACTTACTCTAGAAATCATGGACTGGATGACCCGAAATTATGAATGATATGTAACTTGTACATGGTTGGAACATGTATTTCGCTTTGTTCCAATCCTAGGAACACAAATTGAAAAGAAATGAACATTCTTCAAAAATAATGATCATATATAAATAAGTACCTATGTAAAGAGTACATACCTCTTCCGCGAAATGATCTCCAGTACGTGGTGGAAGCTACGAAATCGGCATACTGGTCGAGTGGACAGTCGAGTTTTTGTTTTCTATTTAAAAAAAAAAAACAACAACAACATGAAACTGACTTTTTTAATATGGTTTTTAAAAACCCATTCCAAGTCGCAACTTTCACACAAAATTGCAGATATTTCATGCAAAACATTCATTTCTCCTGACGAAACAATTCAATCTACACAATCAAATGTAACATTTTCCTTTTTCTCCCCTCTTGATACAAAAGGTAAAAATTCTGAAAATTATAAATCCCCAGCATGATAAAATTGAAAAAAGACATGATGTGTCGAGAGACACCCCACAGATGCAAAGCATTATTTGGATGATTCTTCTATACCTAAGTAAAGTTTGAAGTGAAATCATGAATTAAATTTTTTTTTTTTTAAATAATCAAAATTCGAAAAGAAAAGTTCAAAAATTACCAATTTTTCAGAAATGCCTCATTTTTAAAAATTTTAATTCGTGAAAATTCTTCAACAGTGAAAAATAATCAAATTTTTCGAAACAGTCAAATTTTTCAAAATCATCAAAATTTTAAGAATTACCAAATTTTCCAAAATTACTCAACTGTCCAAAATGATAGAAATTTTCATAACTGTCAAAAATTCAGAATTGTTAAATTTCCCAAAATTGGCACATTTTCAAAAATTGCTCAAGTATCCAAAATTGCAAAATTGCAAAATTATATTTTTTCAAAATTTTAAAATTCTGTAACAATAATTTTTCTGAAATCGTTAAATTGCTCAAAATTTAAAATTTCTTCAAAATTGTGAAACTTTTCAGGATAAACTCTTCAAAACGGTCAAATTTCCAAAAATCGCCCGATCCCATATCTAATTGTAAAACTGTCAAATTTTCAAAAAATTATTCGAAATCATAAAATTCACGATAAGTAAGAATTATACGAAAGCGTACGCTGGACTTCGATCCGAGAGCGTTGGTAGTCCCCTGACTGAGTTTTACGAGGAAGCAGCAGCTGCAGCCAACACCGGCAGCAACGACCATGTCGCAATGTTATTCTTTATTTTATGAAGCAAAACCAAAACAAAGCGTGTAACGTGATGCTATAAAACACTTTTAAATAATAGATAGCTACGATGATCTCTACGGTCAATGTCAAAAAACCCAGCACATACAAAATACTAGGTATAGGTAGGTACTCGTAAGTAATTCTCCGAAAATACGCAAAAAACAAACCGGTCCAGTTGTTCCTCAGGCCGCCCTCTTTCTCTATCAACATTCAAATTACTATTTAACCTTGCTGGTATTCTACGTCATTTGTGAACATTTGATCATCGCGAAATGTTGTGTTGTTATCAGTAGGTAGTAGGTTACTCGCAATTCTACAAAAAATACGAGTATTTGCAATTATCTTGATTTTTTTTCTTTAGATTTTCAACAGTTTTACGTTCGTTTCGTAAAGCTACAAAATTGGAAAAAAAATGAAACGCGAATTAATCACTGTAGAGAGTAAGTAGATATAAGTATATAGCACGTGGAAATGAAACATTAACCCATTCGCGTTACAATGCCCACTTTTCAACCATAATCACCAGAAACAAGTCAATAAGGTGAGCCTAAATAATAAAAAAAATCAGTCAAGGTAGGCTAAATGCACTCGAAAAAATTTCCAACCAGTCTCTGAAGAAAACTAAAAAATTGACAACTAAATTTGAAAATATTATTTCAAAAATACGACCGATCGATCAAAATAAACGCCTTCAAAGCACTGTCGGTAGATTCAAATTACGACCGAAATATACTCCCCTAATACTAAACCGCAAAGCATCACGCGAAAAGGTATAGAATACATTAGGGGGAGCCGAACGTAAAAGTACGCTTAGAATATGTCGATTTTTATTAACCTGTTTCGAGCATACGACCTCGTGTACAAATCCTTTAGCGAAATACGAATACGAACGGTCGTGAAAATTTTTTCCAATTTCCATCGTATTGGCAATTTACCTACACGTATACGTCCCTCCCGGTATATACTTATACGTATACGTCTATTTACTTCCAGGAAGATCACGAGCTCGCTCTGAGAAAGCCCGCGACGAAATAGAAAAAGCTCGTAAATTGGCATATTCGCCAACGTATTAAACCCCACACTACGCCCAAGACGACGTTCGTCGATCGGTTCAACTCGCTCGTGAACGCAGCTATACGTATCGTCGAATGTATTCTCAATACATACGTATAATATATTTTGAAGGAGGAGGGCAACCACCGCAACCCGCAATACTAAACCAGATACAAGGCGGCGCACGAGGGGCACGGCACGATAAAAGAAAAACCTCTCATTATTCGCGTATAACCCGACCACCACGCATACAAGATGCCGCTCCCAATGAAATACGTATTTTCCGGAGCAGCGGCTGAAAAAAAAGAGCGAAAATACACCGCCACTTTTTCTTTCTTGCATTAACATAATTTTCCACTAAAACTGTCTGCTACGATTCGCACTCTCGGATGCAAAAATGGTCGAAACGAAAAAAATATAAAGAATATTTCGTAGAACAATTTTAAAATATGAATCAAAAATAAAAGAAGTCGAAGGAGAGAAAAAAAAAAGAATAGAGGTTTCTTCTCGCGGAAAGGAAACCATAAAAAAGTAAGAAAGCTGAAATTTTTATTCTAACGAAACGGCACTTCTTCCCTCCCTTCTCCCTCTTTCGCTACACATCCTTTGATTCGAACTGCTTCTGCGTTTTTTTTTTTCAATTCGCCGACCAAGACGAGATTCGTGTACGCGAACGAGTAACAAACAAAGCTGTATGGTGTGTTATGGTTCGCGCAGTATTATAATAATTGAAGTAATAACAATTTGGATATTTAGTACGCCTGCTAGTTCATTTTATATACACTTTTTTTAATTCCGACGAAAACCACCGTCGTCGTCGTATATTGTTTTTTCTCGCCCTTCTTCTGGGTATTTTTACTATGCCAAAGCTCTCTATACGCTGGTTTATTTGCGAATGGCAAAGAGAAGAGAGCGGATGACGTTCCATTGTTAGCTAGTTGTTAATATTTTTACATCTATTTGCCAAAACGAAGTCTATAATTTTTTGCGCCACCCTCCAAATTTAGATTAGCACTTTACCCTGTGTCTGCAACCAGCGTAATCTGATTAAAGATAGCTGGTCGTTTATGTGCGTACTACGAGCGTCGTGAAAATTACATCTCATTCGTAATGACGTAGTAAAATTTTTTCGCCAAATTGGAAAATATTCGCGTACATAAAAGGAGACCGGCAGAGCGAGATTGACTGACAATGAGTTCAATTACATACGTACGTGCGAAAATTGAACAAACAAAAAGTAGATACAGTTTCGGAAGGAATTTTTAATTTGAATGATTAATCAAAAATACATTGGAAATTAATTTCTTGCTTTGTATGAATAGGTACCCTGAGGAGGTAAAAGTATAGGAATTATGCGGGTAGATATAATACGACAATGCCCTTCTGTGTTTCCACCGTCGATGATCCGGAATCCTTCACCTGAAATTCTCCCAGAGACGGAGCAATTTTCAGAAATGACTCGTGAAACTGCAATTAGCGATAGAAATATTAATTCGAGATTTTTTACAGTTCTTGGGGGTTGCACCAATTTCCAAAAATCAGTCATTTTTTGAAAATTCAAAATAATTTTTCAAGAACTGAAAAGCTGTCAAGAATAAACAATATTTCATGAAAATGTTTTTCAAAAAAATGAAAATTTTTCAAACAGAATTTTTTTTAGATATTGTGATTTAAAACTATTTCTTAAAAAAAAGAAAATCAATTTGAAAAATTCAATGCATAAATTTTTTTGGAGCCCCCCCCCCCCCCGGAAGAATCCATCTTCGCTTCGCCAGACTTCGATTCTCTTATACTTTCCTCACTCATTACTATTCAATCGGGTTCCGAATGAGCTTTTTGTCAAAAACCTCTTTCATCTGTCTCTCATTCTCTAAACTCTTGGCCTCCACCAAGATCCCACCTGAATCTTCCCCTTTCTGAAATTCTCTCCGATAACTCCCCATTCACAGAAAATCTCTCTCTCTTCCTTCAACGAATTAATGCGGTCACTTTGAAAAGTTCAAGGCCTTGGTCGCATATAGCCCACTGTGCAGCTGGAAGCATCATCTGTTTTTTTACAATATATGTACAATGTTTTTAAACAAATAAACACTCTCTCAATTTGGAATTAGCGAAAAAATCACTGATATTTGGGCAAATTTTCACTGATTTTTCAGTTATTTTTGCAAGAATGAAGCTTTGGAATTTTTTTGAAATTTTATCCATCCGAAAATTCAATTTTTTTTTTTAATACCTGAGAAGTGAACATTTTTCCAAAAAACAAGTAAGCACTTTTTAATCATTTGACATTTTTCGAAAAAAATTACGAACTTCATTTCATATCACGAATTGAAAATTTCTCAAAAATCAAACGTTTAGTGAACCTTGAAAAAAAACACAATTTTGTTTGAAGCTGGTTTGAGAATTATGAAAAATTTCAACAAGTCAACTTTTTTTGAAAAATTAAAATTTTCAGAAGATTGAGCACTTATCAGAAACCCAAATATTTCCCAAAGAATGATGATTTTCAAAAATTGAACGTCTGAAAAAAATTATAAAAAAAAAAATTGTACACGTTTGCCTGAAATGGAGAATTTCGAAGTACATACAAACAAAATTTTTTGAAAATCAAAAAATTCAACATCTTTCTAGAATTAAAAATTCTCCAAAAAATATGAACATTTTTTTGAGATCCAATTCCTTTTACAATGAGAAATTTTTCAAACATTCAAACTGACCAATTAATTTTAAAAAATTTTCAAAAATTGTAATTTTGCAGAAAATTTTTATTCTATTTTTTTCAAAGTTGAAACGGAAAATTTTTCAATTTTTTAAAAATTAAAATCGCAGGTAATACTTCGACATTGACAGTTCATTGTTCACTTTTGACCTCATTCAACTTTTTAAAATATCATGTTCCCTAATCTTCGACGATTGCATAGAAATTCACAGTTCGCAGCAGGACATCTTTCAAAAACTTATCGCTCGTTGACATTGAATGACATACTACAAATTAACTTTCTTTCTAGCCATACTTGCAACATATGCACCTAATTTATTGGGTGAAAGCAATTTAGGAAACCTGAAAGCGTGTCGTGAAATAATAATGATTTTAGATCGTCCAAAAAATAACTTTTCACCGAAATTCATAACTTCAAAAGAACCAACATGAAAATCAAAGAATTAATTCCTCACATCTCAAAATAAAATTTTTCTCCGATGAACTCCATAAATTCACCTACCTGTTTAAAGGATATATAATTCACTCGGGGATCCCTCGGTAAATCAATAACTAGTGCTTTCGTCGTCTTGCCCGTATCTTCATCGCGAAACGGGCTCACATACGTGTGATAAATACTGCCAAAAGGGAAATGCACAAACCACGTATATGTAAATTTCGTAGTAATTTTAGCATGACTTCCAGGTCCTTTCAACTTGGATCGCAAGAATAAGGAAAACGGTTCAAATATCGGGTTGGAAAAATTACCCTAAAATTAGACATAAAATTATGAAGAAAATTTACACGACAGTACACCTCGTTACAGACACTTACGCTGGTCGAGATCGGAAAGTTGAGCATTGCGATGCCATCGAAATGATCCAAAGCCTTCCAATACGAGCCATATTTCAAATTGAAGTAGATCACAGAGCATTGTAAATCATAAGCTCTGCGTAAAAGATAATAAGACAAATGGGCGCGTATTTCACTGAAAATGATACTTAAAATCTTCGAATACCAATCAAAATACTCACTCGCCACACTCGCTATTTCGCCAAGAAAACGAATAACTATAAAGTTGGTAGAGATCACCGCCCAGAACACCGCCAGTAATGGTTGCCACCGTGATCTTGTTCAGAATAACCACCTTCACTGCAACACCCACCCACGATCATCATTACATAAGTCAACTGGTCAAGAGACTACCTGAATTGAACAAATTCTCACGTGATTCCCGTGTCTGGTTCACCAGACAGGTCTCTTCCAAGCTGGTGAAAAGCGTCAACGGTTTATGAGACTTGACGAATTTGCAGCCAGATTCGATAGCTGTTCTGATCTTCTGCGTTATGAAATTGGAAGCTCCTTTGACGAGCGAGGTCTGAAAACGAGCCGCATCTTCGATCGGTTTTATAAAATCGAGGAACTTGGACGACAAGTCACCCAAGGCTGGAATACGTAATGAGAATAGATTCAATCTGAAGAGAAGAACGATGGAATGACCTCAACTCAGTTTCATTGCTTTTACCTGCCAATGGATTACCATCCACTGATGAAAAAAATACGAAAGAATTCAATAAAATGAAACACACGTAAAATGAACACGACGAGTGCATTTTTTTTTTTTTTTTTAGCAATTTACCTACACCACGAAATTGACCAACGTCAAAAGCCTCGAATGGAATACTGAAAAATTGCTGGCCATGTACTCCCTTTCAGTATGTGAAAAACAACTAAGGGTCGTTTCACCTGATAGCTTTTTAAAAAAAATGAAATGGTCTACCAATAATAAAGATAAAAAAGTGACATTGAAGTAAACGAATCGATTGTACGAAGACGTTAAATACAAAAAACACGCCAATTATCTGGTATACTAATGAAAAAAGACATCTACTTCTTCCACTCCCTATTATCACCAAATGTATAGGTAATCGCTGACGGTACTGAATGAAACGCACGTTACATTTTCCAAGAAAATACGTTCACATACTCGATTTTGATAGGTGCTGCCTATCTTGCCTAGTGAGGAAGTATCCGAATGGACAGTTCGAGGACAAACGTAAGTATATGATGGACATATTATTCACTACGATACACGTTGCTCAAAAACTAAAACCCATTGAACACAATAACTCGCATGGGTGAATTGTTCAAGTATTTGGTTAAATAACCAGAGCAAGGCATTTGAGAGGAAAAGAAGGGGAACGCAGTCAATTTTTTTTTTTGTGAAGAGCGCCCTAATTGAGAAGTCATGGGCAATTCCCCAGGAGTCGCAATGAGCTGAAATTTTTTCTAAAGCAATCTAAATTCTTCAGTAACAACTTACTCGAGTTTGAACAAAATCGGAGCATTTTTAAAAATTTTTTTGTAAATTTTACACGTGTAAAAATCATAGGCCCGTGAACGTCATACTTCCCCACGAAAGCATCGTGGAAAATCTGACACCCCTACGGGCTCAATTTTATGAGTGGTCACTAGTCAGTTTTCATTATTTTTGACAATCTTCCACCACTTTTAAATCTTCGAAATTTTTATGGTAGGTAAGTATATTTCTGAACAAATAGCACGTTTTTTTTGACAAAAAATTCTATTGTTGCTATGCTGATTTTTTTCAAAATGACGGCTCAAAATTTTCAAATCGACAAATTAAATTGCCCTCAAAAAATTAAAAAAAATTCCGTTTGATGGAATCAGTGAAAATCACTGAAATTTCGACGAATTTTCAGTGATTTTTTCACTGATTCCCCTGCGCTGCAATTCTGATTTTTTCCTCAGTGATTTTCACTGAATTCTAATTGAGAGAGTATAAGTAAATATACATTGATGTGCTATGAAAATGAAAGCAAAATTACAGATATTATATTCAGAATATTTGAAGAATAATTCACCAGGAATAACTTATGAATGTGTAGGTACATTCATAGGAAATGAAAAAATTGCACGAATTATGCGGGTAGGTTGCACACGTAAATTCCCTGGTGTGTTTGGAATGCCGAAGATTTGGGATCCTTCGGATAAACCTGTCCCACCGAACCAGCCATTTTCAAGAAGGTTTTTTCGAACTGAAATCAGCAAAGGAATTATCAAATGGAAAATTTTCACTGTTCGTGAAGGAGGTCTGACATTGGCATTAATTAAATAGGTACTTTTAGGAAGAAAAAATGGAATGAAGAAATTTGATAGAATTTTGGAAAAAAGGATCGAATTTGAAGAACACCAAAATTACATACTGAAAAAAAAACAGTAAGAAAAATAAAAATTCGACTACTTTCTGAAATCTTGATAGATAAGTTCAAAACTCAATAAGTACCTATTTTCAACAGTAAAAAAAAAACTGAATTAGGAGCATGAATTTGAAATTTCAAGGAAAGGAACGTTAAAAAAAAAATTAAATCCAAAAGAGTTCATTTTTTTCCTTTCAGGGCCAAACTGGGATAAAATTAAATGCTGAAAAAAAGTTTTGAAAACATGAACTGATTTGGAGAACTCAACAGAAACTAAATCCACACGAATATGGAGAGGAGAGGAATCTAAGACAAAATTCAGCTGATGGGTTTTATGACTTCTCTTTATTTTACATTAATTGTACTTCTCAAAGATCAAGATAACAAAGAAAGAAATCAGATGTTCTGAATAAATTAAAAATTCACTTTTCCCTGGAATGATTTTTTTTTAATTGTGTGTGTGGGAGGGGGGGGGGGATACGAAAATAAGGTAGATAATCGATTGCTTCAATTTGAATAAGTTCAACATCTGCATTTCGCAATCAAAAATTATTCATAATTAGGTGAATCATAAATTTACCTGCTCATAAGAAATGTAATTTTTACGAGGATCTAATGGCAACTCCAAAACCAAAGCTTTAGTCGTTTTTCCGGTATCTTCATCGCGATACTCTTTCATATACGTGTGATAAATACTGTTGAGTGGGAAATTCACAAACCACGTATACGTAGCGGCGCTATCAATAGTAGCATGACACCCAGGTCCTTTGATTTTACTTTGCAACAACTCAAAAAACTCGTTGAATTTCGGATTGGAAAAATTACCCTAATAATTGACAAGTAAGTACGAGTACGTATAAAATAATACATGGAAAATTTGCATCATCCTCTAGCTTATGAGAGACACTTACAATGGTCGAAATAGGAAAATTCACCATCGCAATGCCATCCGGATGATCCATAGCTTTGTCATACGAGCCGTACTTCAAATTAAAGTAGATAACTCCGGCCTCCAAATTATGGGCTCTACATGCGTCGAGGTTACACAAAAGATAAAAAGACGCACGTACTAAGTGAATATTATCACAAACTCGCCAAGGTCAACCAAATACTCACTCATTACACGGGCTATCTTGCCAAAAAAACGAGTAAATGTAAAATTGGAAAACTTCCTTACCCAGAGCACCCCCCGTCATGGTTGCAATCGTGTCCGAATTCAGGATGGTAATTTTTACTACAAATTGATAGCCATGATTATACCTCAGCTGCCTGAGATGGTCTCTTAATAATCGAATAAATTCTTACACGATTCGTGCGTCTGGTTCACCAAACAAGTCTCTTTCAAGGCTGTGAAAAACGTTAGCGGTCTATGAGACGGGATGAATTTGCTGCTGGTTTCTATAGCTGTTTTAATCGACTTGACGAGTAAATTGGGCGATTTTTTGGCCAGCAAGTGATTAGAATGAGCCACATCTTCGACTGCTTTCAAGAAATCCAAAGAGTAGTCATCGTTTTTGGTAGACTGATCAAACAAGGCTGAAATGATGCGAATGGGTTATTTGCAAAGATGAAGTGAGCAGTCTAATGGGGTTCATTCTACCTGAAACTGAATTTTCTCCGAATGAGGAAAAAAACACACAGAAATACAGCAGAAATAAGAACGGGTGAAGTGAACACGACGAATGCATATTTACGTAGATACGTACGTTCGTAACTGACGCGACGAAATTCGCAAATGTATCGTTCAAAAATTCCTCTAAAATTATAATGCTTACGTATTTGTTTTCGAGCGTCACAAACGACTGCTGTCGGTAAATTGAATTTTTCTAAACAAAAGTTAAGATAAAACCTAAGTGATAATGGAAAAACGAATTGTGCAATGATAACTGCGACCTAGTGTTGACGGATAGAAAAAGATAACCAAATACCTACACCTTAACTTTTGTCTTCCCACAAATACATTATAATTATCAATGGAATGGAACGGAACGGAACGGAACGAACCGTACTGACATTCGTATCACTTTTACAAAAAATATTACTCTCGTCTTAAGTCTAGTGGAAGCAATAAAACAGACCTCTGGAGTACGAACGTACAACAACTTATTACGCCACAGATACACACGACTCGACTCAAAAAAAAAAAAAAAAAATGAAAATCCATTCAAAAACCAACATCGCATCGCAGCTCGCATAAGGGAATTTTTTTTGGTCGTTCGATGAAACGATTGGGGGAAGCGGAGGGAGAGAAAAAGAAGGAAGAAAATGAGCTCGCATATTTTTTATTGTTAGACAGTGTAAATTGGAATATGATTATGAGACTATGCTTTCAACGGCGCCCTTACATTCTGAAAATGTTTTTTGCTGCCGTTTGGTTGTTGTTTTTTTCCTTTTTTTTTTGTCTTAAGTGAATAATTCTGTCGAATATAACGTTGCAGCTTGGCGAAAATTTTATAAGAAATGGCTCCCGAGCTTCCTCGACTCACGCACAGTTCGCTTGTAATAAATCTTACCGCAGCAGCGAACAATATAAGAATCGCGTAAAGAAATTTTTTTATGAGAACCGTTCTTTGGTATATAAATAGTTGGTGCTGGTATTGAAGGCGAAATACACCGGATGTTTGGGGCGAGCGGTCGCTGCGTCAAGTTTTAGTGCACAGGGTGGAATAAATAATTGTTAGATATATGTAAATGGAAAAAATTGAAGATTCGAATTTCGAAAAAGTAAATTTGCTTCAAGTATAAGATACACTGAAGATACAGGAACAATCGAAGATGCAATATTATTGGAAAATTTGATGATGTCCAGGATGCAAAAGCTCTGGAGAAAAAATGAAAAATGATTCCAGGTAAGTCGATGACAAAAACTAACGTTTTTCCTGAACAGACAGAATCACAGGTAACATTTTGCAAAAAATTAAAAAAAAAAAAAAATCAAAAACTGAGAATTCTTTAGAAATTATCAAATTTTAAAAAAATTAACAATTTTTCATAAATTGTTCAAACTTTGAAATATGTATCAATTATTATTTTAGACAAATTGACAGGCTTTCAAAAATGGACAAACATTAAAAAATTAAAAATTTTTGACAAATCAACAGATTCTGAAAATTGACAATGCATCAATCATTATTTATTTTAGACAAACTGACATGACAGGTTGTGAAAAATGGATAAATATTGAAAAACTGAAAAAATTTTATAAATCAACAGATTTTGAAAATTGACAAATTTTGTAAAATTGATAAATTTTGATAAATTGGCACTCTTTGAAAAATTCAAAAATTCAAAAAATTGACAGATTCTGAAAAATTGACAAATTTTAACACATTGACAGGTTTTAAAAAATTGATAGATACTGAAAAGTTGACAAATTTTGGAAACTTGATAGATTCTGAAAAATCGACAGATTTTGAAAATTGTCAGATTATGACAGATTGACATTTTTTGAAAAATAGACAGATTCTGAAAAATAGACAGGTTTTGAAAAATTGACAAATTTTGAAAAAATGATGGATTCTGAAAAATTGACAGATTTTGAAAAATTGTCAGATTATGACAATTTGACATTTTTTGAAAAATTGACAGGTTTTGAAAAATTGGCAAATTGTGAAAAATTGATAGATTCTGAAAATTGACAGATTTTGAAAAATTGTCAGATTATGACAAATTGTTAGATTATGACAAATTGTCAGATTAGGACAAATTGACAGGTTTTGAAAAATTGGCAAATTTTGAAAATTGATAGATTCTGAAAAGTTGACAAATTTTGGAAACTTGATAGATTCTGAAAAATCGACAGATTTTGAAAATTGTCAGATTATGACAAATTGACATTTTTTGAAAAATTGACAGATTCTGAAAAATTGACAGGTTTTGAAAAATTGGCAAATTGTGACAAATTGATAGATTCTGAAAATTGACAGATTTTGAAAAATTGTCAGATTATGACAAATTGTTAGATTAGGACAAATTGTCAGATTAGGACAAATTGTCAGATTATGACAAATTGACATTTTTTGAAAAATTGACAATTTTGAAAAACTGAAAAATTTTACAAATTGACAGATTCTGAAAAATTGTCAGATTTAAACAGAATGACAGATTTAAACAGAATGACAGATTTTGAAAAACTGAAAAATTCAACAAATGACAGATTCTGATAAATTGACAAATTTGGACAAATTGACAGGTTTTGAAAAATTGACAAGTTTTGACAAATCGACAGATTCTGAAAATTAACAAATTTGGAGAAATGGCAAATTCTTATTTGCTTTCATGAACTTGAAAATACAAGGAAATTGCCACTATTCTTCCACGTCCAAATCTGGCATCAGATTTGATCCATATGCCACAGTGTGACCTTTCCACACGCACATGACTCGGTTTCGCATTCACGTCTGGCAAAGATGATAAACACACGTTGACACATAGGCCGTCATCCAACACCGGTCTGGCGACCGAGTCGATTTGCCAACACGTGCGACACCGTGCACTTTATTTACATTAGCACGATCGAGCAACGACCCGCGAGGGGAGGCAGGTTCATAGGCCGAACAATGAGCAACCTGTACGAACCGGCAGCATCTCTAGGGGTATGATATACTTACTTGGGCTTCGTTTAGGTCGACATGCGCAGAGAAAAAAAACGCGAGGTACGCGTACACGTAGTTTAAATATACAAAGTACTGTACGTATCGCGCTAATTGTTTGTACTACCGCTGCACACAGAATTGGCAGAAAGGAATAGAGGGGACGAATACGAATATGGCACTCGTTTTCCACATCAAACCCGTATGTCTATAGTCTATACTATACGGCTTGCGGTACATCGCCCTTGGAATCGAGAGCGATAGAAAGAGTAAAGACGAATAAAATATGTAAGGTCGACAATTGGAGATTTTTTTTTCGAACTCGTTATTCGAAACGCGAGCATGCTACGTAACCCCCTCACTCATAATGTACGTATAGTAGCTCGCAGCACATCGTCGTCGATGCCGCGTAAAACCAACATGTATAAATAACGAGCTTATTGTTATTCTCGCGGTTCAATTCGAAACTTATTTCGATCGTCGGAGTTTTTTTTTCCCTCTTCTTCGGCAGCCAAATCTAGGGCAAAGGGGACCAGAACGATAGAGCCGAGGATAGAGAGAGAGAGAGAGAGAAAAACGAAGGCAATGACTAACCACCCCTCGTGTTATACACGGCGACCGTGACAAGTGTCCGCGTTCATCAAACAACCATCTGTCGCTTTAGTCAGCTTTAACTTACCACTTAGCGATTATAAACTTAGCATTTATTATATACCAAAACAGTATTTAGAATATCGTTTAGCAATGATGGTGCTCGCGTAAGTCACCGTATCTCGCGAGCGTTGTCTTTGCCGTCGTGATAACCAGCAACGTGACGTAGGCAATCGTATAACGCAGGTGCGCCAAAAATAGCGTACAAATTAGGCTTAATTAAAAGGTCTATTAAAACGTAGCTATCTCGAAATAGCGTTTCGCTCGTACCGCCTCAGATACTGGCTCGTATATACTCTCGAGGTCTGAAGGCGAGCACGGAAACGATCGCTTTCGCGATTAGTATTCTAAAAACGAGTAGCCCCAAAATTTTATCTCAACGAAGAGGTTTTTTTTTCTCCTCTCCAAGCAATGTACATAGGTATTCCTATTCGTAAATTTTCCGCTTTATCCGCGAGTGGTTTTTAAAATGTGTGAGACCTGACGTTGATAATTCAACTTCGCACGTCTCACGCCCCGATAATGTTTGGTTTGCTCGATAATAAGCGTAACACGTGCCAGCTCTTTTACGGCACGTGTGCTCGATTTGGCACTTGATGCTTGAAAGAGACGCGATGTAACGTACGCGTATAATAGATATGTATGTATAGTGTAAGGACGTTAGCGTAGACAATCGAGTGTCACTGTATGACAAATTATGGCAGTTGATCGCCGAAACGAGGCAAAACAGTTTTATCTTTTTTTTAGCTGACTTTGTTTATCGATGACGGACGCGGTAATATGTACCTATTCGAATGAGTAATTTGTTTACGTAGGTACGATGAACGTCTGTTGAGGTACCATACGTATCTACGTATAGTTGGATAGAAGTGGCTTGACTGTTCCTTATCGAGACGACCAACGATCAAGAATTGACTTCGGGGCTTCCGATTTCATTTCATTTTTATCATTTTTTTCCCTTCGAGGTTCTATCGGTTGTCTAGTGAAAAAAAATCACCATAATTTCCACTCTAACCCTATACAGAGGGATGATCCTCGCAATTTTCTTTAAATAAACAAAGAGAATTCCTGGCCTAGATCAATTTGTTTGCCCGGTTTTGTGGACAATCGATACGAGATTCAAACTCATGATGGTCGAAATTTTGAAACCTGCATTTTTCACGATTTCAAGACATTGTGGTCGAATTTTCGAATTTCGTCATTTTTCAAGAACTGCCAATTTTTCATAAATTATCATAATTCCAAAAAATGCCTATTTCACAAAATTTTTTCATTTTTTATAAATCTTAAATTCTATGCTAATTTTTCAATTTTTCTAACAGTCAATTCATAAAGTTAATCAATTTTTTGAAACTGGTTATTTTTTAGAGTTGATAAATTTTTACAAACTGATCGCTTCCCAAATTTTCATTTTTTTTTTCTCACTGACAATAAGTTTTTAAAATTAATCAATTTTTTAAGAAATTTTTTGGCCGATTCTTAATTTCTCAATTCTCACAAGGGAAGCCTCCGAGCTGACACTAAAATTTTGCAACCAAACCGAGACAAATCGATAGAAAAAGTAAAAGTAACCCCAGAACCAAAACCAAAATTTTCTGGAGGCTCCAGAACAGCTCGAAACCGCTTCCAATTAATTTGGCGGGTCAAAATTAGGGGGTAAACCAAATTTTAAACCTCTAGCTCAATTTCGTGAAATTTTCTTATTTTCAGCTGATATGCCCAAAATTCGATTTTCAAAAATTC